>VZTZ01000058.1:0-14798 GCA_013400955.1 Drymodes brunneopygia
TTTTTTTGTCTGGTTTGGTTTTGTTTGTTTTGATTTGGTGGCTGTTTTGAGGTTTTTTTTTGTTTGCTTCATTTTTTGTGTTTTGTTTGTTTTGCTTGTTTGTTTTGGGTTTTTTGTTGTTTTGGGGGGATTTGTTATTGTTTTTTTTGTTTTCTATGGTTTTTCTGGTTTTTCGTTTGTTTGGGGTTTTTTCTTTTGTTTTTGGGAGTTTTTCTTGTTTGCTTCTGTTTTGTTTCAGGGTTTCTGGTTGGTTTTTTTGTTATATTTTGGGGTTTTTTGTTTGTTTGGTTTGTTTGATTGGCTTCTTCCACCATTTTTTATTTTCCCGCAAGAGCTGTTCCGGCTACTGGAACAGAACCAGGATTTGGGTGTTTCCTACTGAAAATGCAGTTTCGGTGTGTTTGTCATGGAGGTACATGAGCACAAAGCCCAAAGGGCCCTGGCAGTGTCCCCTGGCAGTGTCCCCTTTGTCCCCGTGCAGGTGCCCAAGGGCACGGACCAGAACTGGGCGCAGAAGCTCTATGACCGCAACGCCGCCCGCCAGCACTTCCAGAAACCTCGCATCTCCAACTCCTCCTTCATCATCCTGCACTTCGCTGATAAGGTGGGGACACTCAGCAGGGACAGCAGAGCCTCCTGCAGGACTCTCAATCAGTGGGTGGCCCCCGTGAGCTGCTCCTTGGCCACCACGAGCTGCTCCTTGGCCACCGTGGTGCCTGGCGGGTGGTGGCCGTGGCTCAGGTGCTCAAACCTGGGTCAGCCCCCAGGGCTGCAGCCTCCCAGCTGTGGCTCTGAGCTGTGAATTGTTGTGGCTTCTCCAGGAAAGAAAAATCCTCTTTTCCCAAAGCTGCGAGAGGCGAAAGGCGTTCCTGTAAGGGCTGCTTGGTGGAAAATGTGTTGGGAAAGGGAGTTTTGTTTGAAGAGCAGGAGCTGTGAGTATCAGCAAGGCACAGTGCTGGGGGGAGGTGAGGGGTGGTCCTGGCAGATCCCACCTTCCTGAGGGAGAAGACACCAACTGTGGCACTAAACTACGCCAAATCCCAGTGCCTAGTGCTCAGGGGATCTTATCCATTGGCTCCAGCTTCACTGAAGCCCTGATGTGACAGGTGTCACTCACAGCAGATACGAATCTCAAAAGCTTGCAGTTACCCAAAACACACATTTTTTAGAAAAAAAATCAAAAATATCAACCCAGGGATGTGTCTGAAGAGCTGGACAACATCCAGGTGCTGTCATGCAGGTGCCATATGGGCGTTTCTCCTAACCAGGTTTGCCCTGGATGCCAGAGGCACTCTCCACGGTAAAGGTTGGTATCACCTTTCCTTAAACAATAGGTTTTTGACGTGGATCCTTCACAAACAATATTTTTTAGCAAGTTCTCTTTTTGTTTTTTTGGTGGTCACTTCAACTGACTTCAAATGTAAAAAAAAAGAAGACATTTTCCTCTGTTCTCACTCATTTTTTTAATTGTTTTTTTTTAATTCCTTTGCTTCCCAACCCTCTGCAATATCAAAACCCAAGGGACCTACAAGAGACTTAGCCAGGGCATGTTTTGAGGTTTATTGATTAACTCACAAGCAGTTGAGGAGTGAACAAAAGAGTGTGTAGAGTTACTGATGATCCTTGCATTTTTTTATCCCCGGCTTCCAGACAGAGCAATTTAATGACTAGGAAACAATCTGTGTTTGCAGTAAGGGTTTTGCTTTCACTCAGATCCACTTCTTTTGATAAAAAGTGACCTTTAAATTCCAGTTGTTCCTTTCCCCTCTCAGGTTTTTTGAGTGAGCTGCTGACAGCAGGGAAGTGATGGGAGCACCTTGTCCCCGTGTGTTTGGACTTGACCCTCTGAACCTCTTCCCTTTGTGTGCTGGCAGGTGGAGTACCAGAGCGAGGGGTTTCTGGAGAAGAACAGGGATACCGTGTATGAGGAGCAGATCAACATCCTGAAAGCCAGCAAGGTAAAACAGCAGCGAATCAGGGCAGTCACCCAGCCTGGAGCTGAGCTGAGCCACACCAGGCAGGCTGAGGGTGTGAGGGTGCAGCTGCCTTCAGCCACTGACAGCAGCCAAATCACCAAATCTGAGGGGTGTGGAGCAGGGAAAAAGGGGGGAGAGGAGGGTGCTCAGGGTTACAGTCACACATGGATGTGGGTGGTTGTCTTTGTTCCTTCACCCTGGTGTTGATATCCTGTCAAGATTCATTGCAAAAATAGTTTCCAAACCTGCTGATCCTCTTCTTTTTTGGTCACCAAGGGTCAAAATTAGGAACAGGTAATTTTTGGGCATTGTAAGTCCCGCTTCACTCTTGCTTGGAGCTCCCCACCCATCACCCATAGAATCACAGGATGATTTGGGTTGGAAGAGAACTTCGGGATCTTCTTGTTCCAGCCCTCTGCCATAGGACACCTTCCACTGGACCAGGCTGGTCAAAATCAAGGGGGTCTGGGATTAAAAGCCACTGTCACCAGTGTAGTTTGTGGGTAGCCTTGCTGGTCCTATCCCCCTTCTGTGTGAAAATAGCTGTTCCTCTTAGCTGTAATCGATCATACTTGTCCCTGTGACTTCTAATTACTGTAATAATTACTATGCAAAAACTAGAGTTAATACAGAATGCTGGAAATGAACATAGACTCTGAGACACTCCAGCTGCTGTGGAGCTGTTTTACACCTCTGCCAATGTATAACTTAAAAAAATTAACAGATATTAATGATCACTCTTGATGTCCCTTGTGTCTTACAAGGTTTTCTGCCTTGCACCTTCCCTCTCCTGAGTATTGTACAAACAACTTGTCAACATCTCATGGCACCAGGTGCCAGCAGGGATGTATTGGCTGGCTTTGAATGCCAGGTCTCCTGGTAAAGGGTTTCTTGGCTCTTGGGGTTTAAAGTCTCCTGTGGGCTGTGGATTTGGTGGGGTGTTGGAAGCAGAAGAGCTGAGGGGCTCTGAAGGCTTTGGAGTGGGTCATGCCTGCAGTAAATGAGCATTTGGCAGTGTGCTCCAAGTCAGACATTTTACAGATTTCTATAAAAATTGAGCAGATTTTACACTGGCTTCCAGTGCCATACTCCTGTTCTCTATGAGCATTTGGATGAGTTGGGTTAAAAGTGTCAAAAGCACAGGCAGCTAAGGAATTTCAAATCCTTGTTGTTTTAACACCAGACCAAGAGTTCTTCCCTGCAGCCTTGAGTCTTTCATTGTCAGTTAATGAGCTGAAACTTTAAACAGCCTCATCCCTCCCAGGGACAGCTTTTGTCAAGGAGTTAGTGTGAAAATGCAGCCCTGCCAAGTCCAACTCACCATCCAGCAGCCAAAATCCAGGCTGTCTGACTCTGGGGTTCCTCCAAACCTGGTGTGTGGTTTAGGGAAGGAGTACAGCTTTCCTCTAAACCATTTCAAAGCCTTCCACAGCATAAGCCAGCATGTTAAGTTGGTTTTGGTTTTTTTGGGGGTTTTTTTGCATTACAGATTTTGAGCCCTCCTTGCATGTTGGAAGCAAATGTGTCTCATACTGAGACTTCTCTTTGTGACACCCTCCCTTGGGTTTGCTGCTGGCTGTGACCTTCTAAATGCCACCCTGCATAAGGAGTGGGATGAAGGGAGGTGGAGGAAGCTTTATTTTTAGGAGCATTTTAAGCAGGACTTTGTTCCTGTCAAAGTTGGAAGAGATGAGAATGGGAAATAATTTAACTGTTGTCAGTGGCTTGGCCTGTTTCACAGCAAGGAATTCATGTGAAGATGGCAAGATGAGCAATTTTCTCATCCATGGGAGTAGTTGTGAAACTAGTAACTGTGAAGCTGGGCTTTAATAATGCCCAAATCAAGAGCTCTGCGTGTTCAGGAAGCTTCCCAGAGTGAAGACTGGGCGTGATTAGAGCTCATTAGAAATGCCGGGTAACCTCCAGGAATAATTGATGCTGTATGATTAATTATTTAGCCAGTGCTGAACTTGCTGTTGGAGTCAGTGCTGCAGAACTGGCAGTGTCTGATAAGGATTTCTGTTTAACTTCTTCCTGTTGGTGTAGAGGAGAGAGTGTAACTCCTTGGAGTAGTGTTGTGCAGAGTAGTGGAGACCCTCGAAATTGTTCTCTAAGAACTGAAATATGAAATAAAGGCGCTCTTGTCATAAATAGAGTCCACAATGTTATATCAGAGCAGGTTGGAGTTTTGTTTAATAGCTGGGTTGGAGGGGATCTTAAATCCCATCCAGTGCCACCCCTGCCATGGGCAGGAACACTTTCCACTGTCCCAGGCTGCTCCAGCCTGGCCTTGGACACTTCAAGGGATGGGACAGCCACAGCTGCTCTGACCCAGCACAAAACACTCTGAAATACACTTGGGTCTGAGAACCTTTGGGAGATAGTTTGATGAATTTCTGCATTTAAGCCATTCCCCTAATGCCACAGAAGCAGTGGCTTTTATCAGCCTGTGCTGTTCTGGGAAGAAGAGGAGCAGGAGCATCGTCCCCTTCCTCCTGCAAATCCTTCAACAACTGATGATCTGCTCTTGCTGCCCCTAACCCCTGTTTGCAGGCAGATTGTTACCCTGATTTTTTTGGCCTCTTGCCTGCCATGTGCCCTCCAGGGCTATAAACAATTACAAACAGGTTTCTCTTTTGCTGTAAAAGGCAACCTGGTCTCCCTGGACCAGAACAATCAGCAGTGGCAGTGCTGAGTCTGCTGCCCAAATGTGTAAATTTAACTAAAGCTTAGATTTGTGCTGCAGAGGGCTGTGCTGTGAGGAGTTTGTCCTGTCCTCGGGATCACACAGCATTCCCTGCCCTCTTCTGTGCATTCCCACCAAAGCAGTGCAGAGGGCAAGGGGGAGCACTGAATTTAACACAGCAAGGACCTGAGCACCTCCCTGTCAGCAAGTGCATCGCTGACAAAGCACTTCCACCAAGGCAGAACTGCCTTCTGCTAATTAGAATGCAATTACTGCCATCAACAAGATGGTGAAGGAGGCTTTATAAAGCAGTTAATTAGTTCTGTAAGCACTGGTCAGCTAAAACAGTTGAGAGCTGATGTTCTTTGAGTTAAGGAAAATGATTTGAATGCTGATGGAAAGCATATGGGCATGCTGTGAAGCTGTTTTATTCCAGTTCTGTGTAAATACAAGTAATGCACCAATGGTTTTGACTCTGCCAGCTGGGGAGGAGGTTCTGTCCTTCTTGCTTGTGCCCCAGAACCTGAGGAGTGGTTCCTGCTGGAGATGGCCCCAGTTTCACCAGGTTTGCATCATGCAAACTGAGAGCTCAGGTCCTTCTCCAGCACTTGTTCAGGAACAGGCACTGCTGTTAATAATACCAAGGGGATGGAGGGATCAGTGGCACTCCCAGCTGTGTTGAGAAGATATTTTAAGACCCAAAATTACATCCAGGGGTTTTAGCACATTGTCAGGTGTGAGGTAGTAACGCAGAGCTTGTGTTGGATATCTTCATCAGTGCATGTGCCATCAATACCTCCCATGCTTGCAGGAGTCAGAGTATCCCAAATGGTGGCGTGTCTTCCACAACTGTCAGAATGTCTTTTTTAGGGATAGAGGGTCAGGCGAAGAAGGTGAGAGCCTTTATTTTGGTAGGAGTTGAGTGAGCTGCAGAGATAGCAGTGACAGCTGAGAGTATGAAGCAGGTCCTTAGCAGGTGCTGTCATGGAGCCTGCAAGCAATTTGCTCCTGTAATGCAAACCATTTCCTTCCCACAGTGGTGCTGAGGCTGCTGCACTAACAGGCTGTGAGAACAGCCTACAGGATAGGGCTGGAAGTGTTCCTGTCTCAGCCCAGGGATGTGGCAGAGAGCCAGGCAGCCCTTCACAGCATGGGGCTGTCCATTTGTGTCTAAAAAGTGGTAAACCACAGCACTTCTCCTGAGGTCTTAATGGAAATACAACCAGGATGGGCTTTTGGAGGAGCCTGAGGTAGGGGCAAGAGTGCTGTGCAGCTGCCCCTGCCTTGTGGCAGTGGTTTTGGGGTGGATTTGTTGGCCATGGTGTGCTGTGGATCTGGAGAGTGTGGTTCTCCCCCTCGGGTGCTCCAGCTGCTGTGAGGCACTGTGGGTGCTTTAGCTGAGCCCAGCTCAGATGGTGGTACATGAAATCTCACGTGCTGACAGAGAAGTTTTATTTACATTCAAGGGTTTCCCCTTTGGATGTAAATGCAGCTGTGGCTGTTGCCGGTGTGGGTGCATGGATGGATTCAAGATGTAAAAATTCAACAGCCCTGCTAAGCAGACCAGATTTATCGTGGCTTACTTAATATTCAGGTGGCCCCAGCCTAATGTAAATCTGAATATCCTGCTCCCTAAATAATAACAATAAAAAAGGCATTAACTGCATTTGCCAGCTCACCTGCTCTCCTGTTTATGAAGCGGAAATGTTGCTGCTGGCTTGCCAGAAATCCCAGACTTAGGGATCTGTTGGGCTGGGCGTGCTGCTTCCAGGGCTGTGGGATGGCAGTGCTGCTGCCACCCTGCCTGTTCATCTGAAAGGTGGGTAGTTAGGGAGGAAATGTTTGTGTCCTTTAATTTTTTTGAAAACCAAGGGTGCCTCTGGGGCCATGGTGGGGGCTGGCTGCTGCCTGTCCTCACAGGAGATCCTGTTCCTGGGGTGTGTGCTGTGCAGGCAGCATCCTGGCTGGGTCAGGGCTGGATAAACACCCTGAAACAAAGCCTTGGGAGCAACAATCACCTCATTTTCAGGAGGTTTTGTACCTTGCCAAGACTTCCGCAATCCAGCCTCTTTCTTTTTTTTTTGGCTAGTTTGATTTTATGTGCACATTTCAAGGTTTCATGAGCCACAGCACAGAATGGTCAATTGTCCTGCTGATGTGGTTTATGTAGACAACTCTTCTTGCTTTCACTCTCTTGCCCTTTTTTCCTCTTCCAGGCTTAGGATGGGTGAAGAATGACCTGAGCAATGAGAGTTGGGTGGGTTGATTCCCCAGCAAGCAGGGCCAGAGGTGCTCAGGTGTTGTGTTTTGTTTCAGTATCAGATGGTAGCAGATTTATTCCAGGAGGAGGAGGATGCTGTGCCCACCCGAGGAAAAGGAGCGCCCCGGATCAGCGTCCGGTCCGCCAGGCCAGCCTTCAAAGCTGCCAACAAGGAGCACAGGAAAACAGTGGGACACCAGGTAAGGTGTGATTTCAGTCACCTGGTCAACGACAGAGAAATGCAGTTAAGATCTTGTTGCTTCTGTATGAAGCAGAGGTAAATAAAAAGCTGTTGTGGGTGGAAGGAGATTTTCTCATGATCTGTGTTCAGCTGTTACGTTTTGGATGACTTCTAGCAGTGTCTCTTTCCATCAGCAGGCTTGAGTAGTCTTGACTGAAAGCAGCTGAGATGTGGTCTGGGGAGGGTGGACGCCACTGGGGTTTCACTGGAATGTGTCCCAATGTACGATGGAGCTTATGAATTGAAACAGCTTCAGAAAAGGAGCATTTTTCCCCAGGCGGTCAGTCAGACAGTTCAGTAGGGGCACAGAGAGGTTGTGCTGTCTCCATCCTTGGAGATGTTTCAAAGACCCAACTGGACAGAATCCTGAGCTTTGTTGCTCATGAACCTCTTCGAGCTGGAAGCCCGCAAAGCCCCCCAGTGTCTTCTCTGAATTCCCCCTGCTGGTGCCGGGCGTGGGGAGGTTNGCTATGTCACACCCATGGGTGGTGTCTCGTGGACCTGCTGGCTCGGGCTGCAGGGTTACAGCACCTCCATCCCTCCTCAAGGTGAGTGGTTTTGTTTTCCAGTTCCGCAACTCCCTGCAGCTGCTGATGGAGACCCTGAACGCCACTACCCCGCACTACGTGCGCTGCATCAAGCCCAACGACAAGAAGCTCCCCTTCAAGTGAGTGCCACTGCAGATGGCAAAATGTGTTCACTTTTACAGCAGCAGAGCATGCTTTGGGCTCTCCCTCCTTTTAATGTTGTTCCTGTCACTGGAAGGTCCATGTGGGTTGCTGGAGCCACCTTTTTTTGGGTTTCGGTATGTGGAGCTTGTGCCTCTGAAATGAAGACTAATTCAGGTTCTACTAATTCATAGATACACTCTGCTAATACTGAGCATCCTTGCTTTGCTGTAATAGGGTCTTTGTGCAATTTTCATCTTAGACTTGCTTGGATTTAAATAAATGTAGTTCCTAACAGTGAAAAGAGAAAGAAATGAAAACGCAGAGGTAAGTAGCGGGCTTGTAAAAATGAACAAAAATGTCTTGGTGCTTCCAAAATAAATGTAGGAAAAGTAAAGATGTGGCTTGTATCAACTTCAGGCAGGTTTCCAGGTGAGTGAACAGCTGAAGCAAAAGGCCAGTCCTGATCTTCCTCCATAGTTCAGGGACATGTCTCAGGCAGCAAAGCCTTTGAGCAGGTAGCTGTTGGCCCTGTTTGACCTCTTGGTCATGGATTTGTGCCCAGTTTCCTTCCCTGTAACTCCAGGAAAGCTTAGCCATTAGCATGCAGGGTCTTCACAGGTGGGATGTCCTCAAAAGGCAAAAACTGCAGGTGGTGACCTTTGGAGAAGAAGGTTGTGAATGTAACCCAGCAGCAGGGAGGCATTTCCCTCCAGCTGACGGGATGCAGGCTGAGAGCTCCCAGTGAACACAGTGTGATTTAGAGGTGCAGAGACAGCTCCAGCAGTGTCCTGAAAGGAGGACAAACCTTCTCTGAGCAGGCTCACCCTTGGTCATGATGTGCTGGTGAAGATGTACCCACCAGGAAGCTTCCTGGCTTGACTCTTCTTGCCCTTCAAACAGCAGAGTGAGGGGTGTTAATCATTACAAGGCATTCAGAAACTGGTTTATATTTACTTGATTCCTTAGATGAGTAGGTGACAGCCCGGGAGAAGGCTGTGCTGTCTGTGCTGGGATGGCAGTTCCTGTGCTCTGCTGATCTGTGTCACACACCATCCAGTAGGTACTGGACATGCTCAGGGGCTGGATCTCCTGTTCCCTTTGGCAGGGGGTGTTCCTTTAAATGAAAATCAGGATTACCCTGTGTGATTGACCATTTTCTTTAGGTGAAGCACAAAATTATTCTCTGACTTGCTATAGTGAGAGTATGGTAGATGGTCTGGGTGGTGAAATGGCTTTATCTTCCCAAGAGGTATTTCCATGTCCCTACTTGGCTCTCCTTTCAGCTCATCCCTCTTCACTTCTCTGCCTTTGAACTTTCCAATTCAGTTTTTCAGCTGATGCTCAGGATACAGTTAATACAATTCCATGAATGTGCAAGCTCCTGGTTGTCAGGGGGCAGTAATTGAATGAACTCAGTTGTGTTTCTAAGATTATGGGTAGCAAATACCAGGAGGATAATTCCGCCAGTGCCTGCTCCTGGTCCAAGCGATGGCTCTGTCCAATGTGATGCTACCATTGGTGAGTGTCCAAGCTCGGGAATTTGGGAACAAAGGACAGACCAAAATAGTCACAAGAATGGCTCTGGAGGAGGTTGCTTTACTTTGTGATGATGGGGTTGCATCCCCTTCCACAGGGGGTTCAGGTGTCTCCTGTGGGTGGTTCTGCAAGGGACTCTCCCCCCTCACCCCTCGTGGATTGCTGACTTGGCATTGTGACTTGGGGATCTTGATCAAGGTTGGTCTTGCTGCCACCAGCTTGAGGAGTTTGTATCCTTAGCCTGGCTCAAATAAAGTCACAGAATCCCAGGAGCACTGAGGTTGGAAAAGAGCTCCAATATCACTGAGTCCAAGTACCCGATGGCCACCATGTCACCAGCCCAGAGCACTGAGTGCCACCTCCAGGCCTTCCTTGGACACCTCCAGGGGTGGGGACTCCAACACCTTCCTGGGCAGTTCCAAGGCCTGACCACCCTTTCCATGGAGAAATTCCTGCTGATGTCCCCCCTGAGCCTCCCCTGGCCCAGCCTGAGGCTGTTCTCTCTCCTCCTGTCCCTGTTCCCTGGGAGCAGAGCCTGACATCCCTGCCTGCCCCCTCCTGTCAGGGACTTGTGCAGAGCCACAAGGTCCCCCCGAGCCTCCTTTTCTCCAGGCTCAGCCCCTTTCCCAGCTCCCTCAGCTGCTCCTCACAGGACTTGCTCTCTGAAGTCTATTTGCTGATGTGTAAAAGTGGGATCTGGAGGAACTGGGATGGCTGTAAAGGAATCTGTATTTCAGAGACATGTGCTGGAGGATAACACAGTGCTTTAGTTAGTGAGACATCATCAGCATTGCTCCAGGTCAGCACTGAATTGGTGTCTGTAGCATGCAGAGCACTCAGTGTTGTGTTTGTTGTTCAGTGAGAAAACAAGTTTTCTCTTCCTGAAAGATAACACTTTTCAGCTCACAGGAGCATTACATTTTTTTCTAAAATGAGATGCTCACCCTGGAGAACAGAAAGGATGTAATGGCAGCCCTTCAATACTTAGAGGTTTCTATCAGTTTTGACCCCTGAGCTATGGATCTGCCCCCATTGCTGTCCCAGCTTGTGAACAGAGGGGGTTGGACTGGAGACTTCCCCAAGTCTCTTGCACCCTGCATTCCTGATTCCTGAAAAGATAAGATCGGAGGAAGAAGTTTTTTACTGAAAGAGTGGTTAAATTCTGGAATTGTCTGCCCAGGGGAGTCACATCCCTGGATGTGTTTAAGAAAAGACTGGACATGGCACTCAGTGCCATGGTTTAGTGGAGGTGTTGGTGCATGGGTTGGACTTGATGATCTTAAAAGTCTCTTCCACCCTGTGATTCTGTGATGGGGCTGAGGGGTGTCAGGCTCCCATCCTGGAGGACACCTTGGCACCATGCAGGGATTTTTGCTGCTTCTGACTGCAGGCTGGGTCTGAGGTTAATTCCTGGTAGAGAAGCCTTCCAAAGAGAGATGTGCAAGGGGAATGCCTGACTTCAGATTGTTCCTCTGCCAGTTTTCCTTTCTAATTCTGTTTCAGGCAGGGTGTGAGATCTTTTACTTGGATTCCCAGGCCAAAAGCAACCTGCCAGGTGCTTCTACCTGCCATGGCAAGAAAAAGGAGTTCATAATAAGGTGTCTTGTCCCACTTTTAAGATCTTAATTTCGTCTTTAGCCCATAGCTGTAGCTGTTGCTGATAGATGGCTGCAGCCTCTCTGGTGAGTGCATTTCACCCCCACTGAGCAGGGCTGTGCTGCTTTGCAGAGTTTCCCTTGGATACAGCAAAGATTGCCCTGGGATCCTTCAGGACTGAAGCTCACCTGTCAATCTGCCACTCCTGTTTATTATTTATTGTTATGGAAATTGCACCCTTGTGGGTTCTCCCTTGAAGTGAGTGACAGCCCAGATGGATTTCTCACCCTGCTCAGTGTTTGTGGTGTTGCAGTGAATAACTTGCTTGTAGACTTGACAGGTCCAGGGAATTAAAAAGAGCAGAGAGAGAGTAGAAGAGGACTATTTCTCATGCTGCTTTTGTAAAGCAGAGAGCAGGCAGAATTATTCATGCAATCTTGACTTGCAGGTGTAAATATTGTAGTCTTTCAGAAAGGGAAAAGCAGGTGTTATGTGAGAAGCTTTGTTCTGGAAACCTCACACAGCTATGGACATCTGCATCATGTGAGTCCAAGCTTGATGCAAGGAGCTTTTCCAGTGCCTTCCAGAGCTGGAGAGCTGGAACCTGTGTGTGCATTCAGAGTCAGGGTGGAAGGAGGGAGCAGCTGTGGGGGATGCTGGTACCTGGATTCACTCTGTGCAAGGAGAGTCTCATCTGGGAGTGAGGAAACAGAGAAAGCACTGCCCAAGTGTTCAGCTGGAGGTTGCCATGAATTTTTTTGGCACAAATTGCTGATGGAAATGAGATGCCAGTGGTAAGGGGTGATGCAACTTTAATTAGGAGGGCAGCAACACTGTGAATTTCTACATGGTGCCTAGCAAAGTCATCAGTCTGGAACATGGCCACCACTGTTCTTGGTAAACGTAGTCTAGAAACTTGTGGGTCCTGTTGATTACCTGGTTTTAGTATAGAATTGAATATATTTGACTTATTTTGCTGTTGAATTTGATTTCTGTGAATATGTTGCTGCCCTGATAGCTGCAGGAGTAATACTCCCTGGTTCACCAGGGAGCTCGTGGTGGGATAGTCTGTTCCCTTCTTTATTGTGATTGTGTTGCTCGACAAATTCAGGTAGGTTCTGGCTGTAGGCACTAAGTAATTGCAGCAGGTGGTCATCCTATCCCAAGAATACACCTGGCATTGATAGCAGGGTGGTAGCAAGGTTTCAAGCAATTTGAAAATCACACCTGTGTAACATGCAGGGAAAACATCTGTGCTGCCTGTTCCCAAAGCCAGGCATGGGTTGTGTTGAGGTTTGAGAGGGAATGGCTATGGAAAAAAAAATAGGGTGGTGTGGCTTTATGCAGACATTACAGTTATGAGGAGAGGAGAAGGTAATTCCTAACTCTGGAAGAGTCACTGCCAGGTGGGTTCCCTTTCACTGTGTGTTGAAGTCTGTCCTGAATCTCCTTGCAGGTTTGATCCCAAGAGAGCAGTGCAGCAGCTGAGAGCCTGTGGAGTGCTGGAGACCATCCGGATCAGTGCAGCTGGCTTCCCTTCCAGGTACTGGGCTGGGAATTCCCTGGGGCTGGGCTGCTGCTGGGATTTACTCAGCAAGTTCATTGTGCCCCTGGATCCCTGGCAGTGCCCAAGGCCAGGTTGGACAGGGCTTGCAGCAGCCTGGAACAGTGGAAGGTGTCCCTGCCCATGGCAGAGGGTGGCACTGGGTGAGCTTTGAAGACCCTTCCAGACCAAACCATTCTGTGGTGATCTGAGGTGAGGGAGGGAGAAGAAAACACTTGTGTTCTCAGGATGGTGTTTACTTTGGTTGGTTTATATCCAGGATAGATTTTCTGCTTTTTATACATATTTTTTTTTCATTTTGCAAAACCCCTGTTATGCCCGAGGTTCCTCAGATCTAAGAGATCCATTGTCAAGCAAAGAGCTGCCAAGTGGGGCTGACAGAGGGTGTGTTGTGCTGTGCTGAGGGTTCCAGCTGGTGCTCTCAGTTTGGTCCTGAGAGGGAATTTGCTCTGATGAAACGTCTGAAAAAGCTGATGCCTGACAGACAAAGGAATCCAGCTTTGATCCCGTACCTAGGTGGACATCAAGTAACAAAACAACAGCTCTGGAAGCAAACAACCTGCATTGCCCTAAAGGACTTCTTCTTGTTTGCCTGAAGCCCCTTCCACTGTTCAATTTGCTTTTCTTTGTGGTTTTTCTCCCCTGGCTTCACACATCTGCTGCAATCCTTATTTCAGCCCAAAAAAATTTGATTCTACTTGCAGAGAAAGAAAATAAGGGTTGTAAATTATCATTGTAGACTTTCACACTGCACATCCTGAGCATCCTAAGTTTCAGACTGTTGCATCATAAAAAGGAGGGTTAGGGGTGGTGTGGCTCCTGCTGATTGAGATACAAAATTCAAAAGAGGTTTTTAAGGCCTAATAAATCAGAAAATATAGGCTATACATAAGTCCTGACGACGACAAGGGCAAATAATTCTAAAAATGCATCAATTGCACTTTAGTGCCAGGCAGCTTTGTGTTAGTGTCAGCAAAGCCATTAGCCTTTTTATGTGGAACAAAGAAGTTATAAATATGCTCAGTGAGGAGCTGGCTGAGCGTGATGTGGAGCACCATGAGACACTCCCTTTCCTGCGTTTTGGGGAGGAGTGTGTGCCACTCTCACCTCCTGCAGAGGGTTTTTGGCAGCCAGGGCCAACAGCTGCACCTTGAGATGAGGGGGCTGTGCTGCCCCTCACCTCTGCTGGCCACTGACCTCCATGGGCAGGCCACAACTGGGGATGGGGCTCTCCCTGACCTGGTGAGTCCCATCAGGTAAGGAGGAAGAAGGGAAAACAGAAGAGGAAGAAGAAGAAAGGTCTCACAGAAACCAATTTCTCTCTGTCCTCTGCCAGTGTGTGCAGTAATTGAGCAAGGGCACAGATTTCACACAAGACAGCAGCATGCAAAGACTTTGTGCAGAGACCTTTACTGTGCAGTGTCCTTTGTGCAAACACCTTCACCATGCAGAGCTTCTTGTGCAAAGACGTTTAGTGTGCAGTGAAAATTTCTTAAATACCCACACAAACAGAATATATCATCATATAAACAGGAAAAAGTCTCACCACAGTGCTCCACAATCACCTGGGCTATTCCACAGCTTTTACCTATTATGGTAACAGGTAAACAATACCCTGTAAGATCACAAACTATAATCCTCACTTCCAATAGGTCCAGAAGGTCACAAACCCACAATTCTCTCTCTCCCAGTCCATCCCTTGGTGACCTGGATGTACTTTTCCAGGGTCCCCTCCTGGCCCAGGATAGAGGCTCATTCTGGTCCTCAAGGCTTGCTCCTCTATCACACACACAGTGTAACCCAACAGGAAAATAGAAGAAGATGGAGAACAAGAAAGGTTTCACAGAAACCAATTTCTCTCTGTCCTCTGCCAGGGTGGGAGGGTGGAGATCTGGGTCCTCGTGTTGGGATTCTGACCCTCTTAGGAGACCCAGCATCACCTTTGTCTCTCATCTCTGAAGTCTTGAGGGCTTCTGTGGAAGCAGCCAATAAAAAGCTGCTCCTGCCTTACATGGTCACTAAGCCATGGTGGGTGTCCTGATCCGCTAACACAGGCGGGAGTCGTGGTGGTTCGTTAACTAAATCTCAGAGTGCAAAAGAAACACAAACGGGGATTTTATTTTCAATCAAAACCAAAAGCACTTTTATTGAGTGCCAACAACACAATTATGCAATAGAGGAGAGAGAGATATATAAAGAAATAAAGTAGAGAGAGAGAGAGAAGGATGGGTAATAGCTACCAACGGCACGATGAAATCCTTGTGGTCC
>VZTZ01000058.1:19085-38618 GCA_013400955.1 Drymodes brunneopygia
TTGCCTTGCCTTGCCTTGCCTTGCCTTGCCTTGCCTTGCCTTGCCTTGCCTTGCCTTGCCTTGCCTTGCCTTGCCTTGCCTTGCCTTGCCTTGCCCCTTCCTCCTTCCCTTTTCCCTCTCCCCTTTTCCCTTTCCTCTTCTGAAAATGAAGGCATTGTACCTCGAAAAAGAAGATGTATGTGCAGAAAGATAATTTTAAAAGTGTGTGTGCAGCAAAGCACTGAGCTTCAGTATTTCTGCACTGGAGGAATCTCCCTTACAGGGCTGGGGGATCATGTTTGTTTCTCTCCAAGCACAGAGTTGTAAGGAAATTTTATCCAACTTTGAGCCTGGAGTGATTCAATGATGCATGTTACATTAAACCTGAGTGCTTTAATTGTTCCTTTCTCCGGGGAGGATTCCATGGCAGCACCTGTGAACCCCTGCAGCTTTGTTTTGCTGGTGATGTGGGATGGCAAATATCCCAGTGAAACTCCTGGTGGGCTGGCTGAGCAGAGATTTTGTCCTGCTACTCCGTGGACAATACCACAGGAGCAGTGAGGTGTCAGGGCTGTCATCCCCTGCTGAATCAGAGTGTGGTGAGAGCAGCAGTGAGGCAGTTCTGTGCCTTGGGACTGCAGCGAGGGGCTGGGAACCTCTGTGAGATGTGGATATGGGGCTGTGGGTGCCACCAGTGCTGATAAACACCTCGGCAGAAACCAGGGGGTGAATTCCCTGACACTCCCAGTGTCTCACGTGAGACTCCTGAAAATTAAATAATTTTATTAAGGATGGAGGTGGAAAATAGATTTTTGCCACCTTGGGGAATGAGAACAGCAGGCTCTGGAGGAAGACCCGCTGTGTACGGACTTACGATCTATTTTTAAGGAATTCCTGCAGGTGTGTGACTCTTGTTTGTGAGCAGCTGTGGGATCTCCAGCTCTGCCTTGGTGCTGCAAGATGATGGATTTTACATTCTGCCCAGCTGGGACCTGTGCCCTGAGTTTCACATTCTGCCTTTTCACCATCTGCTATTTGCTGGAAGAGCCTGGGTGGCACCTGCAAGGTGGTTTTTTTTCCCTCCAGATATCAGCAGTTAATAATGTCAGTGCCTGAGCTGGCTCTGGCAGGGTAATGGGAATTCTCCCTCCTTCTCTCTTCCACCCTCCTAGGCTTTCCCTGCCTCAAGCAATACCTGAGCCAGGCAGGATGTCTCCAGCCTCGTGGGCTTGGCTGGGTGCCTGGGGCACTGCATGCTCTGCTTCTCCTCTCAGGTTTGATTTAGAGCTGTGTAAACCCTGGGTGTGCTTAAAATGAAAACAGTTTTATTTGTGCCATGCAGAATGGGAAATGTAATTATAAAACGGAGGCACTAGCAGAGCAAAGAGAAGGCAAGTTTAAGTTAAACCCTACAGGACACAAGCTTGTAGTCTTGCATGATCTTTGTGTTCAGTTTTCACCCCAGAGGGAGCTCCCCATAGCTGACAACTTAATTTCTTTAGTGATAATTTAAGTGGTTTTGTTTATTTGAGGGTAGGCAGCCTTAGCTGCCTGGCCTCAGGACTAGCCCATGTAGACAGGGATTAAATCAGCACTAAATCTGGCTGCTTCAGAACTACTCTGAGCATAATGAACATGGGAAATCCTTTCATCAAAATTTCTCTCATACTTTTGCCTCCAGGAGCCCCCCATTTTACCTTTGCCTTTAGGTGCAATCCTAAGGGTTCTCTGTTTTTAGCCAGGCCCATATTCTTTACCAGATGTGTCCATGCAGGAGTTATCTGTGGCTTCTCAATCCTCACCAGTCCACTTTTTTCTCTCATTTTCTCTCTTCATTCCCTTTGGAAACATTGTCTTCTGCTGTACTCTTTTAATTAGAGTATTGCTTTTAATGAAACTGGCTTTCCTCCCCTACTGCCTTTCCTGAAGTGTGACAAAATCTGTTGTTTGTGTGTTTTGAAACCAGCAATGTGCCTGTCTTAGCAAATACCACAGCTTTCAGCCTTTAAGGTGTTTCATGAGAGAAATCAGCAGCTGGGGCAGGTGATTGTGCAGGTTCCTTCCAACTCAACTATTCTGTTTCATGGAGTGTTTTGTAGAGCTGGCAGCTGTGACTGCTCAGGTGGCCTCACTCAGCCTCACCACTGCAAACTGGCCAGCACCTGTCACAGGCATTGCTCTGGCCCTTTGCAATTTATTTCCCCTCCCACACTCTTAATCCCTGGAAGTGGAAAAACAGGAAGAATTTGGTGCAGTAATGCAAAAATTAGGATGTGCATGGGGCTTTTGGGTGAAGGGGATGTGTCTGTATGTCAGCTCTTCACACAGAGTGTTCTTGTCCTGGCTGCCAGAGCATCCCTGCAGGTGAGGATCAGGCTCACAGTGGTTTTGTTGAGTGAGGGCAGAAATCAAATTCTCTGCCCTTCTCTCCAGTCTCCCTTTGATGTTTCTTACACGTATTTTGTTGAAATACCAGTGATTGCTCTGGACATTGCTGGAAAAGCCTGGTGTTAATTAAAAACTCAGGTTTTGAGGGGTTTATAACTCACTGTGTTAATGTAGAGAAGGCTAAAACTTGGCAGATGCTGAAGCAATTTCAGGATCCCAGTCTGCAGTCTCTACATCTATCACCAGCAGCAGGAGATGAAATTTCCTAGCAGTAGGATTCAATGCTCTAAGTCCCTCAATTAGTCTTGCCTGTTTGGAAGCTTTGCTACTGGAGACAGCAAGGAATCTTCCAAGGGGTTGTTTTGTCTTTCCAGAGCCAAAAGATTTTGTGTTTGTTTGAAGAGTGTCAGTCACAGACCTCAGGATGGAGCAATTAGTGAGTCGATTCAAATTCATATTCAACAGAGTTTGGGAACACAAAAACCCAAAGAACATCTATTTGATTCATTCTATATAACTTTATCAAGATTGCTGTTTAGTTTTTGTTTTTGGGCAATCCATGATTTCTCCAGGGTTAGGTTCTCCTTTCTGACAGGGACAGCATCGTTGCATTTGTGTGGTGAAGAGCAGTGGGTTGGGAAGCACATCAGGGGTGAAAACAGGGTGATCTGTGGCCCTTCTGTTCCAGGCTAGAAAAGCCCTGACATGATCATTCAGTGTCTGAGATTGGGGCGAGCTGGGGGCGAGCAGCTCCTTTTGGGTAGCTTTGGTCTGTACTAAGGGTAGAGGTGAGAATTCCTTTGAAATATTTCGCACTTTGACTCGTCTGTGACTCCAAGCATTTTATTTCAATGAAGCAGTGCCCAGCATGCAGACTGACCCAGTGTGTGCTTTGCTTTCAGGTGGTCCTACCTCGACTTTTTCAACAGGTACCGGGTGCTTATGAACAAGAGAGACCTCTCCAAGAACGACAAGAAGCAGATCTGTCAGACCCTGCTGGAGGACCTCATCAAGGTGAGCTGGGACCAGGTCTTTGTCAGTGACTTTAAAAGCACAGAACTTGTGGTTTTGATGTGATCTGAAATTGCTCCAGCTTCACCTGCTGCTTGTGCAGGTCCTTCTCCTCTCCCAAAATGAGAGAGTCCTGCGAGGAGGTGGCAGGAGCAAGTGGGACGTGGGATCTCTTGGTTGTGGTCAAGAGGAACAAATAATTTCAGTGCTGGTGAAGTCCAGAGGTTGCTGTCACTGGCTGGACATGAGTGACTGGCCACTTTTAAAAAATGTGTCCCCCCCAGCCCCTCCTTCTGGTTTTTCGTAGCCACAGCTGGAGCACATTTCAGAGGTCTGGCCTGGGTAAACGTCATGAGCCTTAGTCAGTCATTAAATGCCTCTTTGCACAAGTGAGTCAGGGAAAAGTGCAGTAAATGCCTTATCACCATGTGTGGGAGACTTTCAATGGCCCTGTGTGGAAAAAGCATCCCACAGATTGGGACTTTTTTACAATAAACTAATCAGGAGGTTTTGCCACCTCTCCTTACCAAAACTTCACTGCTTGTTTGTATGCATTATTTTTAATTTGTAAATGTGCAGGCAAAGGTTTCTTGCTGTTGAGTGTCCCAGAATGTGCAGAACACCTGAGGCAGGTTTTAATGTTTGATCTCTGGTTTTCCTGTGGGATTTTGAGGAATTTACCCAACTTGGGTTTTTTTAGCTTTTTGCACCTGGTATTTCTCTTGGCTGTAGAGAAATAGCCTTTCGGAGTGCATGTATGACCTCGTAGATGTAAACATTAATCTTTTTTGAGAAAGAAATCTTTTTCTTGGAGTGCTCTGGTGTTGCATTTCTAATCTGGTCTAATGGAAGGTGTCCCTGCCTACAGCAGGGGGGTTGGATATACATGAGGTTTAAAGTCCCTTCCAACCTAAACAGTTTTGTGATTCCATGATTTCTCTATTTACAGAAAAGCTAACAAATAACAAAAACCCAAAACCAAAATCAAACAAAAACCCCAAAACAAACAAACCAAACAAACAAAAAGCCACCAAAACAAACAAAAAACCCCCAAACAGACCCCAGCACCACAAAAAACCAAAACCCAACAATGACAAAAAACACTCCCAAACTACCCAACCAAAAAACCCCAAAAACCAGAAAAACCCCAACTCAAAACCCCTTCAAAATGTGTGTAAATATCTGGAATTTAAGACTGAGTCCTAGTGCTGCATTCCTCAATGGGTGTATAGATGCTCAAGTATAGTACGTCTAATGATATCTAATAATGTCTCATAAGTCTAATAATCTAACAAGTCTAATAATGGAGTCTTATAGTATCTTCATTACCCAATTAAGGAGAGATGTGGGTTGATAAATTTGATTCCAAGTGGTGTTTTTACTCTGTATCTACTGATCAACTTAGACTTTTAGAAACTTTTAGAAAACAAAAAGAAAAAAAAAAAAAGGGGGATGTTTGCCTCAATTAAATGCAGTTTCCTTTATGCTTTTGAAAAGGATCCAGACAAGTTCCAGTTTGGCCGTACCAAGATCTTTTTCCGTGCAGGCCAGGTGGCATATCTGGAGAAGCTGCGGGCAGACAAGTTCAGAGCTGCCACCATCATGATCCAGAAGACAGTGAGGGGGTGGCTGCAGAGGGTCAGGTACCAGCGGCTGCGCAGAGCCACCCTCACACTGCAGCGCCACGCCCGCGGCCACCTGGCTCGCAGGTGGGTCCTGGGGGGCTCACAGGGGGGCCAGATGGCCAGTCAGGTGTGGGAACACCTCTGAACACCTGTGGGTTTCACTCTGTAGGTCTTAAATTTGGGGGTTTCTTGTGAGGAGCTTTGAAAATGCTGTGCTTGCCTGAAAGCAAGATGCACAATGTGCATCACTCAACTGTGGTGAGAGTTTCTGGGCTAAAGCCAGAACTTATTTCTGGCTTCTCTCTCTGGTTTTATTTAAGGACAAAAGATCAAAATTCTTTGCCTCAGACAGGTTTCATATTTACCTTACTTTGATTTCTGGGTGCTGGGTCACGGTCAAAACATAGACAATCGGGTTATAGTGAGATGACTGCACTACTCTGAAGGATTTAGGTGGAAGTGTTTCTCAGAACTCATATTTTCCTGGGACTGCCTTTGGTAAAGGGCGTTTGGATCAGCCAGGGAAGAGCTGCCTAGTTGGTATGCACTCCTCCCCTGCAGGGCCCAGGTTTGTGTCTCTGTGATGTCCAGGGGGAGTTCTCAGGATTGATTGGCTGTAATGAGGAAAATCACTCCAAATCACTGGCAGGGGTTCTGTGTATAGTAGCGAATAACAGAGCCCAATGTTAACTCTTTCTGTGCAGGAACCTCAAGCTCCCTCACGTCAATGTTCCTTATACATAATTTGTCAGTTCCCCTCTTCGTGCAGGTTTTGTAGGGTTGGATGGCATCTGAGTAACTTCTGTCTTCTCTCTTTGGAGACAGACCATCGCTTATCCTCCCCAGCAAGCCCTGGCTCAGTGGGCCCTATTGAGAAACCATTTGCCTCAATCAAAGGAATTATATAAACCAATCTGATGTGGCTCTTATTTTTGATACGCTTGCCACAAAATAAAAGAAGTGAATCAAATTTCTGTATAATGCTGCGTGCTGAGAGCAATAAATGAATCATAAATTCAGCAAAACAAGCTAATTATAAAATTAAATGGAGGGTTTATGGGCATTTATTAACCAGTGTAACAGCAAATTGAACATTAGTTGAGCTGCAGAATGGGAGCAACGTGGTGCAGAGTTGACCACATCCCTCATTATTTACTGTCTGTGAATTGCTCGAGGCTCTGCTCAGGAATGTTGCCAAAGCAGTGCACAGCAGTTTAAATGTCAAATCAATTTGCTGCTGTTTTCACTGAGTCAGTAGATACCCTGTGTGATGTGTGCTTTTTATAGTCAGGGAAGTGATGGAGCCAACCTGGGTGCAAGGATTCAAGGCAGAGAGTTCAAGCCAAGGAAAACCTGGGGAATATTTTGGTTTAGAGCTGTCTAAATGAGGGGACAATGAGGTGTGTTGATCTGTGGTTCCAGTGCTCCTGGCTGCTGTCTGATAGCTTGCAGGCTTTCTTAGCCCAGCTGTTGGGATAGCCTTTCCTGCACGCCACCAAGCCACACTGGAAAAAAGGGTTTTCCTGGCCTGGCCTGGTTTAAAACTTACTGCAACAGCAAGAAGTGGAGTTTATTTTCCCTGCTTACCCTGGCCCTGTGCGTTGCAGGCTTGCTGAGCACCTGAGGAGGACGAGGGCTGCCATCACCCTGCAGAAGCAGTACCGCATGCTGCGCATCCGCCGCGCCTTCCAGAGGCTCCGCAACGCCGCCCTCACCATCCAGGCCTTTGCCCGGGGCATGTTTGTCAGGAGGATTTACCACCAGGTACAGCTCCAGGAGGCTCTTTGCATGAGGAAAGAGCCTTTGTGTTTACTGCTGCCATGTGTTTGTTGTGGCTGTGCTGGTGTTTGTGAGGCTGACAGCCCCTGGTGTTGCCGGACTGATGGTGAGCTTTGCTATTTAAAGCTGTGCAAACAAAAAACATTTTGACAGGGGCACCTCAGTGAAGCAGCTAAATGGAGTTGGTCACTGTGGTACTGGGAGGCATTGTGGAGATCTGGAAATGTCATTTGATCCAACCTGTGCTCTGCTAAAACCTCCCTGTCCCAGTGTGTGTGTCGGAGCTGCACTCAGGGGCTGTTCCCAGTAGGGTGGGAAGACAGGGAGGGTCTGTCATGGAAGGCAATAAGTCATTTATTGATAGAAATATCTCTTTAATTAGTTCTTTCCTTTAGCTTTCTGTGTTACAACAGGAGTGGGACACAAAGAATTTGGAGTTTCATGACAGCAGTGACTCAGTGAGAAATCATTGAGTCCTGGGGTAGTTTGGGTGGGAAGGGACCTTAAAGNACTCTCTGTCAGGAAACTGAGAACAGCTTTGGAGAATTCTCTGGCCACTCCTCAGACCCAGCACTTGCTGATTGGCACCTAAATTGATGCCTGTCTGGGTTGTGGGGCTGCTCCAAGACATGAGAGGCATCATCCCTGGGAAGGGAAAGCCTGTTCCTGGGAATAACTGAGGTTACCTGGGGACCTGGTGGCCTCCCAGAGAGACCAGTGTTGTCCTTTGAGACACAGCAGCTGGTGATAAGGAATTTGTGCTGCCACTGCTTTTTCAGCATCTATTTTTAAAATTGGAAGCTTCTGCAGGGGAGGCAGCAGGTCCAGCAGTTAAACTCTCTGAGACTCAAGGCCACCCAAATCTTAACCCAAATCAGTTGGCTGAAGGCCAGGCCTCTCTAATCTGAACATCCTTCATCTCTGGAGCACCTGGGTATATGTGTTGGATACAGGTGTTGGTTCCAGTGTGTGTTCAGTGACAGATGCAGGGCTGTGGGTGATGATCTGTGGGACCAGGGCATGCCCAGTGCCCACCACAGGTTTGCTGTGAAGCTGAAATGAGTCCCCAAGGCAATGCAGTGGGGATTCTTCTACCTCTTTGGGCACCCCTAGCTTTCCTCATTTATGAATGCCAAGGCTGGAGACGTACACAGCTCATTTCACAGTAATTCTTGATGCATCTTAAATTCACATAATCCCTTTATTCTCAATTAAAATTTGCAATTGCAAAGAAGGCCTTAGGGTGAAACAAAATATTTGTGAGAAAGGCTGATGAGAAACCTTTTCTGAGGCAACTTAACCCAAACTAACAACAAGAAAATGTCTTGTAATCTTCAAATTCTCCTTTTTATTTCCTTAGCAGATTGAAGCATAAGGAAGCTATTAACAATATGCTCTTTCTATCTCTAAAATGTCAGCCTTTGTTTCTATAGGACAAAACTGAACTGCTACTGACTGACAAGATAGATGTAAATTTTGGGGAAGAAATTCAAAGCAAAAGTGCCAGAAATTTCATGACACAGAGAAATTACTAGGAACTGAATAATGTTAGAGAACTGGCTGCAGACCCTAGTGAAAGGACTCATGGTTTTATTTGAAGGTTATCCACCTGATATGAAAGCCCCCCAGGACAGCATTTATCTGCAGTAAAAATTACCATAATGCAGAGGTGGAACACAGAAAAAAAGCTACAGATCTGTTCTGGTGTGGGTGATGTCTGATGCTGAGGGGACAGTAATTTCATTAGTGGTGTGTCCATTAATGACTATTTATTAATGGCTCTGGTGGATCTCAGCACTATTCTGAGGTGGTCCATAAAGTCAGACTTGAGCCCAGATGTCAGCTGTTCCCACCAGGTCCTCACAGGCAGGATCATATCCCCTCATGTCACTGGCCAAACGGGTCTTTACTGTGAGAGCAGCCAGGCTCCTGGGAGAGGTCTGGGTGTGTCCTGCCTGCGTCAGCTGAGTACAGTGCCTGGAGAAGCCTCCAGGAGTAGGGTTGGAAGTGCTGTCCATGAAAGAGGGTGCAGAAGAACAGCCTCCATTTCCAGCCATCACCCCCTGCACCTACCAGGACATTCCTTGGAGGAGAAACCCTTTCCAAGGCAGTTTGGGAAGTGTTTAATGTTTGTTGCAGTCATACTAGCATTGCTGTTACCTGTACGGATGACCTTGCATGAGTGGCCTTAAGCTGAAGGAGAGTAGATTTAGAGAGGGTATTGGGAAGGAATTGTTCCTTGTGAGGGTGGGGAGGCCCTGGCACAGGGTGGCCAGAGCAGCTGTGGCTGCCCCTGGATCCCTGGCAGTGTCCAAGGCCAGGTTGGGGAGGGGGACAGTGAGAGACGTCCCTGTCCATGGTGGATGAGCTTTGAGGTCCCTCCAACCCAAACCATTCTGTAACTGCACAGGTCTCTTTTCTCTCTGCTAACTGCCCCGTTGTGCTGGTGTTTTGCAGATGCTGGTGGAGCACAAGGCCACCATCCTGCAGAAGTACGTGCGTGGCTGGCTGGCCCGCATGCGGTTCCAGCGGCTCCGCGCGGCCGCCGTGGTGCTGCAGTGCCACTGCCGCCGCCTCCGCGCCTGCCGCCAGCTCTGCGCGCTGCGCATCGAGGCTCGCTCTGCGCAGCACCTCAGGAAGCTCAACATCGGCATGGAGAACAAGGTGGTGCAGCTCCAGAGGAAGGTGGATGAGCAGGTACGGACACACCTGGCCCAGCTGCTGCTTTGTGCCTTTGCATTCTGTCTGGGAAGGGTCATTGTCACAAATGGATATGGGAGTTTAGATCAGCCCTTGCCTCCTGCCCACGCCTTGGCAGCAGGCAGGAACCTTATTGAGGTGGCCAGCACCCCAAAACCCGCTCTTGTTAGTAAGTTCTTTTAATGATGACTGATTCTGTCTATTATAGAATGAATCATTTATTAATAGACAAGAAAACTAACAGACAGAAGACTTAAAGCAAACCAATACTACACAGAAATAAAACAAACACTACTAGCAGATTAACATACACTGCACGATAAGGTACCTTTTTCAGTTATAGCAAGTGAAGAAATAGTATAAGCTTAGGATTCAATGTATCTTACCATCCAGTTCCTGAAGGTGGGGCACACATCGAGATCCTTTCCCTCAGTCCCTAGGGAAGTAACCACGAAACTGCATCCAGCCTTCGGGGAGAAGGTTCAAATGCTTTCATGGTGTAAGAGACTTTTGCCTCAGTGATAGCTCGTGTATCTTTTATAGTGTACAACTGTGACTCTGAAGTCAGAAATATTTCCTTTATCTCTCCTCCCATCCGCTCTCCAGACTAAGATGTGGATTCTTGGCTGAGGCTTGAGCCATTTGGCACCAGAGATGACCCTGCGGAGCCTTTCAGCCCCTGGGTTTTCTCTATGCACCGGCTACCTGTGGTGCTCAGGAGTGGGGGTAGATGTCCTGCCACAGTCACACTGGTGGCATGTCCCACCTTCCTAAGGGTGGGACACAGCTGACTCAGGGAGCTGCACAAGCTGCGGTGGAATTGTTGTGGGAGCTGCCCAGTAGGGCTCAGAGGGGGAGGATGAAATGGAGGTTTTGGAGGGTGTTGCTTGAAACCCCAAGCCAGCTCCACGTGGGATTCAATGTCATGGGTTTGGGGCTGGATTGCCCCGCTGTGCTTTTTGCTCTGTGAGCCCTGAGGGTGCAGAGTGTCTGCCACCACTGGTGCTATGAGCTGTGTGTCTGAGGAACTACATTCCCTGGAAGATAAACAGCCATTTGGGTAAATACTTTACTTTGAGCACGTTTATGTTACTGGACACAACAGCTCTCCAGGAGGAAGGAGAGGGGTGGGATGGTTGGATGTGATGGATCCCTGTGTGGGATGACTTGATGATCTCACAGTTTCTCTTTGATCACAGCAATGTCTTCATCAGTTGCCACTTGCCATTAATAAGCTGCAATGCAGTAATTAGGCAGACAGATTTCACACAAGATAACAGCAGGAAAGGACTTTGTGCAGAGATCTTTACTAGCAGTGTCCTTCACCATGCAGTGCTTCCTGTGTAAAGACAACTATCATGCAGTGAAAATTCCTTAAACACCATTACACAGACAGGATATGCCATCACATAAACAGGAAAGATGTTCACCACAGTGTTCCCCAATCACCTGGGGTATTGCACAGTTTTTACCCATTATGGTAACAGGTAAACAATGCCTTACAAGTTCACAAACTATAGTCCTCACTCTCAATAGGTCCAGAAGGCCGCAAACCCACAATCCTCTCTCTCCCAGCCCATCCCTGGTGACCTGGATATGCTTCCATGGTCATCACCTCTGGGCCTAGGAAGGAGACTCACCTTGGCCTTGCAGGCCTGCTCTTCTATTACACATGTAGTGTAACCCAACACTGTAGAATAGGGGTTTGATTTTACACACCTAGCAGAGCAGTTTTTCCACCGACTCATGTGTTCAAGTTACTCTGTTCAGTACCTTCTGTGCTGCTGTACAAGGAATTGAGGGTGGTCCTAAGAAATGCTGAGTGGGACCTAGTTATATTGGCTAATATCACCAGGGAAATTCATATCCACTTGTACCCTTAAACTGAATTTTTATGGGGAAGAGAACATTCACTTGAGTCAGGATAACTCCTTATTTGTAGCACCAATTTGTGCTACAAATTCCAGTTTATCATTCAGGGATGTTGTTGGGGACCCTTGTCCATCCCACATGGCTCCCTCGCCACCTGAGATCTCCCCAGCCCTCTGTGACACGAGCACTCCTGTGATGGATGTGGTGGCAGGTTGGCTCAGACAGTGCAGACAGGACACCACAGGGGTCTGCATTGCTGTTGCATTGCTGTGCTCACCCTCCCTGCAGTGTTAATTGGCTGCAGTGCATTAACTGCACCACAACAGGGTCCAGCTTTCAAACCCTGGCATTTAATTTTATAAATGCCTGTTTCCATACTTAGATTTTACTAACAGTATCTTAGGAATGGCAAACTCTCAGAATAAGATTTGATATGACCTTCTATCCAGAAGGTATTTTGGTGGGATTGAATAGGATGAGTCATTCCAGGTCCAGGTGTTTTGGGCTGAACCCGTGCAAGGAGTGTGAACGTCACTGTTGGATCTGCTGAGCTGCTGGACTTGACACTGGAACATCAGTAGTATTTTTTAGTTTGGTTTGTTTTTCTCCCATTCCTTGCTAGAAGTGTGGGAGTGGAATAAAGGAAAAAAACCCCAATATTTGGTTAACATTGGCTTTCCTGTCATGGATTATGAAAGCAGCAGAAGGATCTCCTTTAGGGAAGGAGTCATGGAGAGCTTTTAACCAGGCAGAAATAATGGTCTTGAACTCATCTTGCTCTCCCTCAGGCACTCCACAGACCATTTTGAAGGATATTCTTTGATGCTTTCTGTGTAGCTTTTGCAGGAAGGAATTCCTGCTCTGGATCCTATGTGGTGGTCAGTCCAGCGAGCTGATTTTAACCATCCTTCCAGGGCTTCCCTGGGATGCTTGACAAGTGTTAATGAGCACCATTCCAGTAGATTTTCTTCTCAGTACATTGAGTGTTTTTGCTGGCACGGTGTGTTTTCTGCATCATAGTTTCCCTGAAGGATCTTGCTTTCAGTCCTTGCTGATCTATAAACACAACCTTTGAAAACACCAATTAACTTTCCAAGAAAAAATGAGCTGTAGCAGGTAACCCAGAGAGCTGCAGTTGTATCATTTTCATGAGTAGCCTGGTAGAAAATGTTTCTATTTCTGCTACTTTAGCTCATGCATGAGTAGAGATGCAATCCTCTGTGTGCCCCCAGGGAAGAGATCTTTCTTTGAAAACATTGAAACCTATTACTGTGTGTCAGCCTCAGCTCAGATGCTCTGGCATCTGTAACTGCAATAATTTAATTAAATGTTTTAATCAAGTGAGGGATTTTTTGCACCCAGAAGAAAGATTTTGATCTGTTTTACTGCAAAACATCCTCACTGAAGCACTTTGTTTCCTATTTACATTGGACCAGTTTCTTCTTTTTCTGTTCTTTTTTTTTTCCTTCAGTTAATTTTCTTTAAATCTGTTTGTTGAAATTGCCTGGGACACTTTCAAGGCTAGTACCTAATTTAAGTGTTGCATGTTCATGCAGCCAGTATTTAGACACACTGTGAGCTCTCTCTACTCTGTCTCTGCAAGACAGCCTTATCTCTGTGAGCATTTACTGTGAATAAAACTAGTTTGGGTAACAAAGTGATGAATTTGTTGCATCTACCTCTGGTAGCAAAATAAACTCTAGGTTTGTTCACAGAGCCTGGGTTGAAAACAGGACTGTCTCAGATCTGCAGGGCTGGATAATGTTTGAAAATAAAGCAAGTTCAAGTTTAACAGGGGCTGTTGAGCAATCTCTGCAGAGGGGAGCAACCTAGTAAATGCTCTCTCATGTTTGTAGTTGCTAATAAAAACCCCAAAACCATTCCTGTGCATTTATCTTGTATCTACATGAAATTCTCAGCTGGGTGGTGTGTGAAACCATATGCAGAAACCTTGGGACACAAAGTTCTGCAAATGCATCTCTTTGGAAATCCCTTTGGAGTCCCTCTGCTCTGGAGCCAGCCTGCGACACCTGGGGGTGCTCACCTGCACAAGAGAAGCTCCAGGGACACCTCAGAGCCACTGCCAGGGCCTAAAGTGGCAGGGATGGATGGGACATTGGGAAGGAATTCCTGGCTGGGAGGGTGGGCAGGCCCTGGTACAGGGTGGCCAGAGCAGCTGTGGCTGCCCCTGGATCCCTGGCAGTGTCCAAGGCCAGGTTGGACATTGGGACTTGGAGCAACCTGGGACCATGGAAGGTGTCCCTGCTCTGGCAGGGGTGGGATGGGCTTTAAGGTCTCTTCCAGTTCAAATCATTCTAGGATTCTATGAAATGCCTTCAGTCATGCAGAAATTATAATTTCCTAATATGATACAAGTGCTGAATTTTGATATTTATTAATAATTCATTATGGGGAAGAAAAGGAAAAAGTAATAATATGCCTCATTTACTTGTTTTTCTGTTTGAGATGTGTTTTAATCTTGCTTCAGAGCTCTGAGATGCAGTGAGAGGGGGTGCTTTGGGAGGTCACCTAAAAAGGGGTCAAAAGAATGATCAGAGCAAACTTTAAAAACCAGACTGCATTTTAAGTTTCAAAATGGTTCTTATGGTGTCAAGATTATCTACCCCAAAGTCAGCACAGCTTATGTAGTAGACTCTTAATGAAGCTCTTGGTCTTTGGGCTGGGGATGTCTAATAATGATGTTTTATTAGTCACCATGTAGTGCCCACTGGCTTTGATTTGAAGCCCGAAAATCAGCTAAGTCTACTGAATTTTCAGTTCTCAAAACTGGGGGGCAAATCCTTGCAAGTGCTTTAAAAGTGAAAATCTGAACAAATGAAAGGGTGACTGAGCTGGCACATGACTTAAAACAAGAGTTTTGGAGTTTGTGCTTGAGGCTGCAGTTCAGCATTGTCACCCCAGGCTTCTGCAGGCATGGGATTCAGGAATAGAAGGGTAAACTGCAAAAGAAATACTACAGACCTCCCAACAACTGTAAACCAATCCCATTGAGCAGCACAGTTTGGAAGCTGTAGTAGAAGTGCAGTATATTGGTTCGGTTGCCAGTGCTACCCAGAGTTGTTTGCCTTTGCTCCAAGTGATATCAGTGTAATGCCAATTTAACAAATGCTTCTGTAATCGTTTCCAAAATATTCTTGAGCTTTTGTCACAGTTTAGAAATAGCTTTTAGCTTTATGAGCTTCATTAGCCTATGCATGAAAACATTTGTTCTGGTGGGTTTGTCACCCACCAGGCTCCAGGATTTGAGTGGTTACTTCTGCAGTGGGTCCCTGCATGCACTGATGTCACCTGTAATCTTGTTCTCTTCTTTTTGGGGTGCTGGCTGCAGAACAAGGAGTACAAGCTTCTGAATGAGCAGCTGTCCATGCTGACATCAGCCCACTCCTCCGAGGTTGAGAGGCTGAAGAAGGAGCTGCAGCAGTGCCAGCAGAGCCAGCGGGGTGAGGACAAGCAGCTGCTGAGCCTGCAGGAGGAGTTGGAGCGGCTCAGGATGGAGCTGGAGAGGGCCCACGGCGAGAGGGAGGTCATGCAGGACAGCCACGGCAAGGAGAGGGACCTGCTGAGGAAGGTATGTCTGTCTGTCTGCCTCAGGCTGTCTCCTGCAGCTGGCCATGCTGCTGAAAGCTCGCTTTGCACAGCTCTGAAGGGCAGTGTCTGCTCTTTGATTGTTGTTCCTATTGCTGAATGCCCCCAGGATTTACCTTTATCCAGCTCATGGGGCAGCAAGGACAGTGGACATTCCTGCTGGAGCAGTGGCTGCCTTGTGTCAGGACACCCTGATGCTCCCTGTGCTGCCAGCCACAGGGGAATTCCCCAAATCCAAACACCAACACTTCTGGAAATCTGGACGCTTGAAAACGGTGAATGTCACGGTAACACAGAGTTGGAAAGGTTGAAAAAGACCTGTAAAATCACCAAGGCCAGCCATCAGCCCACCACCACTGTGTTCAGCACTAAACCATGTCCTCAAGTGCCACATCCATGCAGTTTTTGAACACTTCCAGGGCTGGTGACTCCACCACTGCCCTGAGCAGTGCTTTACAAGCCTTTCAGTGAAAAAAGCTTCCCTGATAGCCAATCTAAACCTGACCTGGCACAACCTGAGGCTGCTTTCTCTTGTCCTAAGATACATGTGTCTGCCAAAGCTTCTTGTATATGCAGTGATGATTCCTCATGCTGTGCAATTCCAGTCACTGGAGAGGGCTGTCACAGATGCTGCAAATATTAGGAAGATGTCAATATCCCTCAGCCCAGCCCAAGATAGGGCACAAGGCTCAGACTCTGCTGTGGCTGCTGTTGCAGGTGCACAGAGAATATGACCTGTGTGTGGACCAGCTTCCCTCCCTGAGGAGAGGCACTGCTCCAGCACCAGCTGGTGGTTGTTAGGGGCTTTTACAGTGTTTGGAGCTGGGATTTACACTAAATACATTTATTTTCTTCCTCTTTCTTGCAAATCCATAGATTATCCTGGTTTGGAAGGGAACCACAAGGACAATCAAGTCCAGCTCCTGTGCTTTATCTCTAGGGGTGGAAGTGGTCCAACACTGCCACCATTGCACAAGAAGACATTCTGGTGGGAGAAAGACACTTCAGAGCATTGAGTTTGTTTTACAAATAGCCAAGGTGGACCTTTTGCCCTGAATTTCTTTGTTGATCAGATTAATTCTGACTAACATCTGTTCTCTTAACCTGAGGCACTGAGATACAAGTTCAGTTTCCTTCTGCAAATGCTTGTGGCTGCTCAAGTTAAATCCATACTATCTCTTCTGCACCAGAAATTGAACTGAATCTTTGATCCTGCTATTGGAAATAATTTAGAGCTTTTCTACTCAGTAAATTGCAAAGAGAAAGCTGTTTTGCAGCTGTTATTATAGAACAGTAGTTGATGTGTGACAACCTGGAGATGAGTCACTTTTTGGAATTAAAAAAAAAAAAGGAGCCTGGAATTAGCTGTGTTTTTATTATAGTGGAGGAATGTCCATATGAGGCTGTTCTGGTGCATTTCACCCCTGCTGTGCCCAACTTCTCCTTGAGGCTAAGCCCCTGTCTGGTGGCTTTGGCTGAGAAGCTGCACTGAAGGACTGCGGTCAGGGTGATTTACCCTGAACCTCTGGCATACCTAAAGTGCATTTTTGGGTGTACTTCTCAAAGAGGTGAGCGGCCTGTGCACTTGCTGTCTCTTGGCTGGACCCTGAGCTGCCAGGTGATGCTTTCTCCACTCCTTGCACCTGTGGTGCACCCACACAAGGACATGTGAAACCAGTGATTTCCTTTTAGAATTACAAGATCCTTTTTGGTCCAGGGCTCTGTTCATTAGCTGGGTGCAGTACAGGCTCTCTTAGGGCCTGAAAGGATGCTTGATTTTAAAGGTGGTGCAGCTGGGGATAAACTGTGTCTCTGTTCTTGATTGCAAATCCCCTTTGAGCACTAGAATGGAAGGTTGGCTTAATCACTGAAGAAATGCTTTTAAAAAGCATGAAAACAAAGCAGAAGCTTTCCCTTGTTGTAAAAGTGCCTACAGCACAGCAAATACTGTGCATTTCACCATGAAAGTAAAGGGTTTAATTATAAAATATTTCTGATGATGAGCAGTGCAGGCTCCCATTTCTGGCCTTAGCTTTCCACTGCTCCCTTCAGTTCCTTGGGAGTGGGAAGATGGAGAGGACCTGTTTCCTTCCTGAAAATATTAATTCAGCCATAACACTTTCCAAGAAAAATTCTAGAAAGAGATTTTTGAGTTGTTCTAATGTCTACCAGAAGCTGGGAAGTGTCATGAAACTAAATTCAGCTGAGAAGCAGTTTTCACCCTCATTTTAAAGATGGACACCACGGGCGTGGTTGTGGTGGGACAGATTCCCAAAGACATCTCACTTCTGAGTGAGACTGAGATGAGCCTTTAGTTTTCTGCAGCTCCTGCAAATCCATGTCAGTTATGATTTACTTACTGAAAAAAAGTCCTGTAATCTCTTCATCATATCTTTCTTTCCAGGGCCTTAATTTTAGAATAGCTCTTCTTACTTAATTTAGTGATAAGGTTTGAAACATTGGGGTAAGTACCAGCAGCTCCTTCTAAGGCTTTTGGTAGCACCTAATTGGTGAGCTAGGATAATTCACAGGATGGCCAGGAATGTCATTAGGAAGTGCCAAATGCCATCATCCTTTCCTTACAGGACTGGGGGAGGATGGGGGACAGATCTCATGGGCAGGTTGTTCCAGGGTGACACTTACATAAGGGCTGCAGCCATCTCAAGTGCTCCCTGCTCAGCATCTTCCACAGAAATCTTCTGAAGCAGGTGCTGCTGCATTGGAAGCACCTCCAAAGATCTGTTCCCTGTGGAAAGATGAGCAAGCAGTACCAAAGGTGTCCGTGTGGGTACCAGGGATGGAGTTTGTGCTGCTTGGCCGTGGTGTGACCGACTCCCCTTGCCTCTCCCCATGTGTGGTGGTCTGCTCTCATTCCCACTGGGCTTGGTTACACACAGGTTTTGAACTCTGAGCTTGTTCCTGTGTCATGTAGAAACAGGAATGCAGAAAACAAATTCAATGGCTCGGGAGGACATCTTAAAAATACCTGTACCCAATCTGGATTAGAAATTTTAAAATACGTGAATAATTGTTGTGGATTCCACTAAGTGTCTCTCTTCCAAATGTCCTCCCAACACAGCTGAGAATCCTCAAGATTTTTGTCCAGTTTTGTTTCCAACCATCATAGCTTTGGGCAGAGGATTCCTTATCAGCACCCAAAAAAAACATTAGTAAAATAATCCCATTGCCTTTAACCTCTTCCTGATGGGATAAACAAGTGGAGTTCCCCACTGTCCCATTGCAGCACAGGTTTCCATTCCATTCCATTCCATTCCATTCCATTCCATTCCATTCCATTCCATTCCATTCCTCCTGTATCTCTTCTCCAATTCTTTCAGAATTCTTCCTACCTTGAAGACACTAGTGCTGATCTAATGGCAGATGTGATTTATGGTGAAGGAGTGCAGTTGGTTTTGGTGCATAATATTAAAATCTTGGCTCAGTTCACGGCATTTAAAACACCAGTAGCTCTGTATGCTTAAACTGTGGGGTTTTTTCACCTTCTAATTGTTTATCCAGAATCCAGCCTTCCAGGAGAGGTGCAGATAGATGTAATGCAGACAGCTGGAGTAAATTAACAGGGAGGGTAATGGATGGGGAGGTTTTCCAGTTTGTGCATGGAACAGGACTGATTCAGTCGTGACTTACAAGGAAATACTCACTGTGCTTTTGTCCTCACCATTAGTATGTATCTGGCATAGGCAGTGTTTGATAAAATGCCTTAATTTGAACACACTTGTGTGGAAGACTGAAATCTGTGCTAGGAATGCAAGCCAGCTGGGCTGCCTGTAAATTTAATCTAGTGGACAGCAAAATTGTTACTCTTGGGCTTTGAAAACTCTTCTTATGATGTTTGCAGTGTTGTTTATTGTTGGTGCCTTGAGATCCCTGTGCTGTGTGTGGCTCTTTCCTAAGCAGTGGCTGCAGGAAGTGAAGGAGCAGGCACAGGGAGTGACACATGCTGGGGTGATGTGTGTTCTCCCACTTGACAGCAGCAGAATCATCCTGCTGAGCTGTGGCAGCTTGGTAATATGATGGTTGTGTGTTTTGAGATTTGAATGTACCAGAAATCAGGAAGCTGAATAATGTTCCAGCATTGGTTGCTGTCAGCATCCGTCCAGCCTTGCAGTTGTGGCAAGTGAAATAGCATTTTGCAGGATTTAGTTCCTGTTCTCATTTTTTTTCCACGAGGCAATTGTTATTGTTGATAATTGTTGATAAATGTGCTGCTGTTGCACTGCCAAGGGCCCTGGTACATGTCATTCCTCACTGTACCTGAGCTGCTGTAGTTGTGGGGAGCACTGAAGTGACTCACTGTGCTACATGGATTGGGTACAATAAAGTTAAAAAAGCGTGACCTGTTCATTCAGCTTGCATTCCCTGTGTCCATCTCAGCTCCTGAAGTGTTGCATCTCTGGCAACAATCAGCAGATTTATTTCCCCAGCAGCTGTGACTTGGAGACAACGATGAGAGGCCCATTGAGATGTAAAAATAAACCCCTGATTTGATGACCTGATCACTTGCAAGGGCTTTGCTCCTGCAGATCGTGGCCACCAAGCCCAGCTGCTCAGT
>VZTZ01000058.1:38629-76040 GCA_013400955.1 Drymodes brunneopygia
AAATGTTGATGTAAGGGGGAAGTGCACTCAGGAAAGAGAAAGTTAGTGTCTGTTGTAGCAATGTGTGTCTCCTGTGCTTCAGCTACTGGTATACAAAGGGTAAGTGGCAAAGCAGAGGGGAGCAGATCTTGTAAAGATCAAGGAGAGGCTGAACAAAGCCCCCTGTCTGCTGCCAGGTGAAATCAATCCCCTCTGAGCTCTGCCCTGCCCTGCAGCCAGCCCTGACTCTCTGCCTTGTTCCGCAGCGAATCTCTGACCTGGAGGAAGAAAACGCTCTCCTGAAGCAGGAAAAAGAGGAGCTGAACAGCAGGATTCTCTGTCAGTCTGAAGGTAGGGAAAACTGCCTCCAGCATCGTCATGCCTCCGTTAGAGGAGGCTTGTTCAAATTACGGGCTTAATCTTCTCCCCTGAAGCTCATTTTCCCTGCCTTGGAAAGTGCTGATCTTCCTGCGACCCTTTCCTGGTGGCTTTTGTCACTATTTTGTTGTGCAGGTCATTCTGTTCGTGCTGTCCTGCTAGTGGGTGATAAGCCAGAGGCAAGTTTAATTGGTGAAATGCAGAATAAAGTACCTGGAAAGGCTTTTCAGTTCAGTTATGTTGGAGCATTTCATGCAGGTGGTGTGTGGGAGGCAGTGAAGCTGATGGAGTAGAGAATAGCAGTGACCCAAGAATGATTAATAAAGGATCCAAGAGGCATCACAATTCACAACAGTGAGCTGTGACAAAGGATTTCTGTGCTGTGACATGGTTCTGTGAGTGTTTTTTAAAAGTAGAGACTTAGCTGACAAGTCATACATAGGGGAAGCAATCTGGGAAAATCCCGTTTCACAAAAGGGACTCCCATCTGTGTATTGAGCTTTTCTATTTTTTATCATCCTTTTCAGCTTTGATTTTGCAGCAGGATTTAGAAAGATCATCATGCTGTGGATGTAACTATCACTGCTCCCTGGTACTTGTGAAGTGCCTTCTGCTCCTAGCCTAACACAAAATAAAGGAATGAAGATAACATATTAAGAAGAAACTTGCTGCAAATATTTATTAATCCCTTACAGGATGCTTTTGGACCATCCAAGATGGGAGCAAGCAAACGGAGCGGGTTGGTTTGTTGTTAACCCAAGAGCTCCTCAGGGAGAGAGGGGCCAGGTTTGCTTTCAGAGGGGAGTTTTTAACAAATAACTGAATTTATTTGGATATAAAATTCTTTGAACCCCTACAGTCTTGCCATAGTAAATGGTTGATGATAACATGGGGAAGAGCTGCTGTTGTTGATTTGCTCCTGTGCCAAAGCTGCTGGTGGGAAGCAGGGAGGGAAGTTTTTAAATGCAGCAAGTACCAGTTTTTCAACACAAATGTATTTCTGTACTGTGCTGGTCTTCTCTTGAATGAGTTTATGGCTGGCCCATGGGAGCTGGAGCTGCCACAGGTAAATGATAGTTGGTAGGTGCTGGAGACTTCTCTTTAACTCAAGGCAAAGGGACTGCTCTGCAAGCAGAAGAGCTCAAGGTGTTTCATGTGTTGAGGAAACAAATACAGATTGTTACAGTCTCTAAATAGTACAGAATGCTTACAAGTATTTTAAAGGTTCTTGGCAGAGAGTATTTTGGTCATTAGTTGTTGTTGTTGTTGCACATGTTTACAAGAAGCTTGTTTCTGAGTTGAAGTTCATACTTTCTGTTATTTTTTCCTTCCTGTTTTAAAGATGAATTTGCACGAAACACAGTTGAGGAAAATATCCAGATGAAGAAAGAGCTGGAAGAGGAGAGATCTCGTTATCAGAACCTGGTGAAAGAGTATTCAAGTCTGGAGCAGAGATATGACAACTTGAGGGATGAAATGACTATTATAAGGGTAATGAAACTGGAATTATCCCTGTTCCCTTGTGCCCTGGACCTGGTGTCGGTGCCTGGATAATGTGGCTCGCTCACCTCCCAAACACTTAATAGAACAGCCATTATTGGGCAGTTTGTGCTTGATATTTCAAAGAAAACCTCTCTGCACTTGAGCCAAACCATTTGTGTGCCTTGAAAAAGGAGCTTGGTCTTCCATGCTTCTCTGTGAAGTGCTCAGAGATGTCTGTGAACCTCAGCAGAAGCTGGACCACGCTTGTTCTTGTTTTGCTTTTCTGTCAGTGATGTTCATATGTAGGTGTTGGGTTAAAAAAACAAACCAAAAAAACCCTACAGCAATACAACTTCAGAATTTCAAAACCCAGTCTTTAGGTTCAACATTGCTTAAGTGTTAGGAAAACTTGAAAAGCAGAGTGCTTCTGGATTTGGTGGAAGACTGAGTGTTTAAAGGGAGTCCTGGAGAGTGTTGTCAGCAGCACAACCTTGAGCTCTGATTTGTGTTCACACTTACCAGGCATCCGGTGCCATTAATTAATTAATGCACAAATTTTAAACTGAGCTCCTATATCACTTTTGCACTTCAAAGTATTCTTTTGTGTTATTATGAATTTTAAGGTTTGGGCATAAGACTTGTAAAATGTAGTTCTCTATAAGGTAACTATAGTATGTAGTCAAATATTTGCTCTAAAGAAGCAACACTTTGAGAGGAATCCTGTAACACTGGGTGCTTTATGTGTGGCATTGCTTGGCAGCAAGCACCAGGTCACAGGAGGAACCCCTCCAACCAGAGCAGCTTGGAGTCTGACTCCAACAACCCCTCCATCTGCACCTCTGAGATCGGGGACACCGAGGATGTGATACAGCAGGTGGAGGTACAGAAACCAGGGGGGAGGGCAGGGGAGGCCTGCTGGGGGGTGCTGGCTCAGAGGTTTGGAGAACAGGGGTGCAGTGCAGGTTGGGCAGCCAGGTGTGATGGATAAAATTGATTTCCTGCTGTAGAAACACACGTTAATTGTGTGGGAGGGACTGCAGGGCTGTGGTGCCTGGGAAAGCTCTGCTTGTTTGCAGCATCAGGGCTCTAAAAATAAATACAACACTGTCTTTGGGCCATACCAGCTTAAAGACTGGTGAAAATTCATCACAGCAGCTACACCCAGCACTGATGGATCATGTCTGTACCATGATCCTTCTCCACAAGGACACCAGCATTCATTGCCCTCCTGCCCCGAGCATTTCCATTCCCATGCATCTTCTCGGATGCTTTGCTGGCCAGCACAGCCCCTGTAATCAAATTGACAGTCTCCTAATGCAGAAAAGAGCAGCACCAATTATTCCTTGGCTATCAAGAATCCTGGGGAAAGGGGAAATGTGTTTTCTACTTACATCTGCTGCTTGTTAATGGGCTGCTTTTTAAACTCCAGTTCTCTGACTGAAGAGCACTTGTGGGTGATGGATGTTCCTGGGGTCTGCCACCCCCCTGGCAGGACCATATTTTGTGTCCCAATCCCATGCCTGCAGAAGCCCCCACTTCCCTTTGCTGCTGTGTTATATTGCTTTAGTATTTCTGAACTGCTCTGAAGGCATTTTCTGAAGTCAAAATAATCAGTACTGACAATGCTCTGACATAAAATATTCCAGGTGAAGGCAGTTAATAACCCCCAGCAAATAAACACTTGGCAAAAAGGGACCCAGCGGGGCATTGATGATGTTCTTAGCCTCATCACCTACTTATCTGTTGGGCTGTTAAGCATTCAGTGATTTATCAAAACAAGTCAGGTATTTTACTGACATTAAAAATAGGTGTTTAAAATGTGGGTTTGCTCTGTGGAAGTATGTGTGTTCCTCAGGATGCTGCTGTTCTTGGCTGTGGCTGACATACAGTCAGGGTGTATCTGGCACTGTGCATGGTTATAAAACTTCACACTGAGGTCTTCTCTTTTTTTTCCCCCCCTCCTGTTCTGCTCCAGGAGGTTGGGATGGAGAAAGCAGCCATGGACATGACCCTGTTCCTAAAGCTGCAGAAGAGAGTGAGGGAGCTTGAGCTGGAGAGGAAGAAGCTGCAAACCCAGCTGGAGAAAAAGGAGCAAGAGAGCAAGAAATCCCAGGCAAGAGGCTCTTTTCATGGATACTAATATTTCATATTTGTAACTGGCTTCCCTTGATTGCCTGAGGCCACAGGATGTGGGAGTTTAGGTTTAAGAGTGACACATTCAACATAAGAGGCTACAAATCCATCTGGAAAATGGAGATAAACCTTTTTTTTGGTCAACTAAGGGCAATTGGGCAGGAGAGCTTTATTTATTTGTTCAAACAAAGTGGTTATAACACATTTGGGGCAGTATCTTAAGCTTCTTGAAAGCAAGGAAATATAGAATCAATTTTGGCACATATTATTCCACCAGCAGTGACCCTGTGTCTCATGTGTGGCACCCTACATGCTCAGCAATCCTCCCTGTTGGATAATTTCTGTTATCAAACATTTCTTTGCTGTCCTGGCACTGTGTAGCATGAGCTGAAGAACACTTCATGCACATGTCAGTCAGGCTGGTGTCCTCAGGTTGGTTTTATTATCATCTGTGTGTTTTGGTTGGGTTTTTTTATCCCCAGTAATGATCATGGAGGGGAATACAGGTTAAAAGTAGTGTAGTAAATCAGAAGTATCAGGATAGCTGTTAGAAGAATGGATTCTTCATTTCTGTTGCAAGACAGGGATATTCTTTTGCTGTATTCTTCCTCCCTTGTGAAAAAACCCAAACAAAACCAAACTTCCTACAGGTTGAGCTGCTTGCTTGAAAGCCATTTAAAAACATGTATATTAAAAAAAATTAATGTTACTGACAGCCCAGCAATAACTCAGGGGACAGGACTTTGGAAGCCAGAAAATGCAGCTCTCTAGGCTGTGGTGAGCTGACTTCTAGGGGGTTTTAATAGCAGATCTCCTGCTTGTGCTTTCCCTGCCATCTGTAGCTGAGGCTCTGTGCCTTGTCAGAGGCTGTGAAACAGCAGTGCTGTGTGCTTGGTATCCTGAAGCACTGGAGATGCTCTTTTACAAATTGCTGGGCAAATGCCATTCCTCTTGGCTACATATTTGAAATTTCTGGGGCTTATGTTGCTTTGTTTGGGAATTGTTTCCATTATTGTTCTCCAGTGTGAGATCAGTGTACCTTTGAACAAATGCAGTAAGACACTCAACAAAATCATCAGCAGTAATTATTTACTTGCTTCACTAGATATTCTTATTGATCACCCCTGGTGATTTGCAGGAAACACATGAAACAGGAGACTTCCCCAGCCTCTCATTCCTGCTGCAGGAGGATTAAAAACCTGTTTTCCAACTGCTGTGTTGAAGATTGTTCCCTTAATGGCTGTCATTGCTTGAAAGCTGCATCGAGGCACAGTTGTCAGGATATTAATGAGAGGTTAAACCATTTTCTCCTGGAGTGTCCTCTGCCCCACTGGTGTCGCTGGGATGCTGTCTGATGGCAATTAGTGACATTATTATGGTTGAGCTGGCTGTCAGGGCTAGCTGCTGATGGAGATGTGCCCAGCTACCCTGTGCTGTGTGCCAGTTCTTCTGCCTGCTCCTAAATACAAATTCACCTCTTTAATCTCCACAGGTAGTTGAAACAAAGACTGAAGTGGCTTCAGAACAGGAAGATTTTGCATACAACAGCCTGAAGGTGAGTGAGAAGCTCCTGCTTCGTGCTGTAACCTCTTGCATGGCTCCAGCAGCCCAAACACGTGGTGTGAACGTGGTAATAATCCAGAACCTGCTGGAATCAGCTCTGTTAGGGAGGGCAGGTGGAAAGGTGTGGCTCTCCCTCAGCTCCTGGGGCTGGGATGGGCTCACAGATGTTTCTTTCTGGGGCAGCATCTGTTCTCTGCTGATCTCACTGTCTCTGAGTCACCCATGGAGGTAACAAACCCACTCATGGTGGAGGGGGCAGGTATTTCCAGTGGACTTTGTTGGCTTCCCTTTGGTGGGGCACTGCAGTTGGCTTGGCAGTGAGTGCAAATTCATACAGCTGTTTCTTGTTCCAGGCTCCAGCTCTGCTTCTCACCCCCTTCCCAAGGTGCCTTCCCAAGGTGCCACTCAGGTCAAACCCAGAACGATCTGTGGTGTGAGTTGCAGTAATAGGCTCCATCTCCCAGTAGAAGTGCTGGCTGACCACATTCATCCTGTGTCTTCCCAGCTATTGCTCTACCCTAGAATTTATCTTGCCCCCAAGCTCTAAATCCTGACAGTCTCTGTGCCAGTCTCTTTCTCCCTGTGACAAAAAGAGGAACTGAAACCTCCTGGGGTCTTCTTGCAGCCTCTGTGGGTTCTGTCCTTCTGCTCTAACTGTCTTCAAACACTTCTGGCCTTGACTGTTTTAGACCAATTCTTATGTCCTGCTTATCCTTAGAAAACCAGTTTTTAGGTTGGGTTACTGTGAGAAGTTTTTTTTATACTGTTGTTTTTTTCAGTGCAGACCTACCTTTCCATGGTTCCTTCTCTCCCTGTCCGCTTAACAAATATTTCAATGCAACTGAGAAGTCCAGAGGAACATATGTTATCCAGAACAACATGATGCTAAACCATCTGTCAGTAGTAATATCAATTTCTGCTTCTGCATCATCTCCTCAGAAGGATGAAAAAAAAAAAGGAGAAATTAGAGATGGAAAGGATGTCCAACCCTCACTAAACCCTTATCTGTAGCAGTAGATTTTTATGATGCTTAATCCATCCAATTTTTATTTTCCTAACATGATATTGGTGTAGCTGTGGCTAAATGTGCTGTTTGTGATGGAGGGAAACCCCCCTGAGTTTCCTTAGGACCTCTGCACAGCCCCTTTGAGAACAGGCATGGCAAGGTCATTGCTCAAGTGTCTTCCAGCTGGTTAAACTTACTTGTGGAAGGTTTGAGTTTCTTGACCTTGTGAAGCAAAGTAGAGTTGCAGTTTGGAAGGGGAAAACCCAGCAGAGGAGAACCACCACCTCCTTGAATGGCTTCTGGAGCTCTGACTTTTGTGTGAGTTCACAAACTGTGTTTTCCTCAAGGTTTAACCCTGGAAGTTCAGAGTGGAAATACTAATTTTGGATGTTCCTACATTCTGGATGCTAACACACTAGCCTACATAGTTCTACATATCTAACAAGCTTTAAAATACCATTTAATGTTAACACCAGTTCATAAGAATAGGTGGCGTGTGTTGCTAAAAATGCAGGGTTCTTTAACCTTTAGCCTAAAACAGGTGGGTAATGAACCTGCAGAGATTTCACATTCCCTCTAGGAGTCTTTCCCTGAGAGGAGAAAAAGAGAGACAGATTCTCTTCCCTGCTGTTTCCCCCACGTCTGAACATAGGACACAGCCTGAAGTCTTTGTCTGCAACAAAGGAGTGACTTGCTGCTGATTTTGAGGGCTTCTTTTCCTCCTTCCCCCTTGACAGCTGCTTCCATGGCTATGACAAATCTCTTTCTCTCTTCTCTCCATTTCTCCTTTTAATTTATATCTCAAATATTTGTACTATCTCGGGCCCCTTTAGGAGTTTCTTGTGAATAGGTTTATTTTTCGTTTTTACCAGCCTAAACATACCTTATCTTGAGGAAATAGGCTGAGATGCCTGAAAGCTCACACGCAGGACATCTTTCTGTGGATGCCATTGAATGGCCTGGGAGGTACCACTTAGTCAGCCAGGGCCAGGGACACCTTCCACTGTCCCAGGCTGCTCCAGTCTGGCCTTGGACACTGCCAGGGATCCAGGGGCAGCCACAGCTGCTCTGGCCACCCTGTGCCAGGGCCTGCCCACCCTCACAGACAGGAATTTTTTCCTCTAATCTGATCTAAACCTTCTCTCTTTCAATTTGAACAAGATGAGCTTTAAGGTCCCTTCGAACTCAAACTACTCTGTTGTTGTAAGGTTCCATCCTTTTGTAGCCCATTTCAGACATTTTTGGCACTCACAGCCCCTTGAGCAGGGCAATACAAGGTGTGGGTGGCCATGGAGGTTTGCAACCAGCACATGCTCTGATACTTCATAGGTGTCTGCTGTCCTCCAGCTTGGTGTCTTGGTGTAACTATTACTGTAATTATTACTGTCATGACACTCATGACAGTAATAAAAAACCCATGTGGCAAGGATTTGCCTTTGGAATTAGCATCTGGTGGGGAGCCTGTTCATAGTGGAGATTCTGATGAGGGGAAGGGAGTGAGGGCTTAGAAAGGGCTCAATGGGATAAAGGGTTGGTTGTTTAGTTGTGTAAGGCTGAAAAGAAATGTGTGAAGCTTGAGCTAACGGTGATAAATTTACAGGCAGAATTTACCTGTCCTCCATAATGGATAAATGCATTTCTCAGAGGATGCTGTCCCAAAATGAACCCAGCCAGATGTTTGGTTATTCGTTATCCAGGAATGCAAAGCAGGGAGATTTGTCCCTGAGACAGTGAAAAATGTGTTTGCCTTGTTTTTTCCAGCTGGGAAAGTGGCAGTGGGAATGAAAGCACCAAGGAGCCCTTGCTCTGACTCTGAGCAGCCTGTCCCTGCCGCTGGACTAGATGGCCTTTAAAGGTCCTTCCCAGCTCACACATTCTGGGATTCCAAGCAGGAGCATGATGCATAATTCAGTTCCTCACTCAGTGCATAGCTGGGATGTTTGCTTCACCCCTTAGACTTGGCAACTCACCACAAAATGAGCTGCATGGAGGATTTCATTTCCTTTTCCTGCAGAGTGCCAGAAACAGAGGAGAGGGAGCAAAATCCTGGCATGGCAGTGCTAACCTCTGACTTAGGCAGGCTCAGCTTCCCCCAGTCCTGCTCTGCAAGCCCTTTGCTGAAGGGTGAAGCCATTTCCATCACCATTAGTGCTTGGGTGCTCTGTCAGAGCTCTTTAACACTGCAGGTGTTGGGGGCAAGTGTGAGCTCAAGTCCTGTGCATTCTGACTGTAATTTTTTTTGGTCAACTTTATTTGTCAGATAAATCAGCATGACTGGACTATGCTGAAGAAAGGACATTTTCCACTTTGCCGGTAGAAATCTCTTTCCCCATCCACAGCATTTAATTTTAGCTCCTGATCTTCCATGGCAGGTGTATGAGCTGGGGGCAGTAGGTGTTTTAACACTGCCCCATGAAATCCACAAAGAAAGTAGTAGGGAATAAATTTAAGTGTAAACTTCGGAAGGAGTGTAAGGTAGGAGCTCTTGGAGCAGGGTTATTGGTTGTTGATTTCTTTCCTGGTCCTCCTGGCTTTGTTTCTAACCAGACCAGAGCTTGAAATGGCCAGTCCTTGGAGTTAGCAGTGTGACTGACGCCTTATGAAAGAGAGAGGGAGAAAGGAATAGAAAGAGAAGGAGGAGGAAGGTAAAGAAAAAGGAAAGCAGAGATCTTACCTAGCAAATAACAAAATCCACAGAGGAGTTATTTCAGTAGAAAAACAACTAATTGCTTTCACAGTCAGTGAGGGGTGTTGCTTCCCTGTGTAGCAGGAAGAGTTAAACCCAGTTTGACATCAATTCCCACCATGCACACACTTCCAGCTCCTGCTCCAAACACCAGTTACAGAAAAGCCTCTGTCTCATATTCTCCCTCTGCCATGGTAAACGTGCAGGAATTGATGGATCTGAGGCATTTCTAATCCTTTTGGTCTTCTCATGACAGATGGTATGAAGTACCTGAAAATGCCCCATTACTGATGTTTGTTCAGCCAGGAGCATGCTGCCCAGATGCCAGATCAGCCATTCTGTTCACACCTCTGCTGTGATAAGCCATGCTATTTATAATTTGTGAGGATTTATAATTACAATGCCTGTTTCCTATGGAAACAGGGTTTACACAGCTGTGCTAGCTACACACTGTGTAAATTGTATAAATTGCCTCCATCCTCTCTAGCCATTTCTGGATTCATCAGCTTGACTCAGCCCAATCTGATAATGGAGCAGATATCCCAGAGATAAGAGGGGTTGTGAAAGGAAGCTCTGGGAAGGCTCAGTGAGCAGCAGGGAGATGAGGCATGTGGGTGACAGTGGGGAATGACCTTGTGCTGTTGTGAGCACTGGAAAATCCACATGGATGGGGGTTGGTCCCTAGGGAAGAGCTGACCCCACATCAGACGGCTGATGTGCAGGGGTGTTGGTTTGTGCCATGTTGGGCTGGGGTCCTGCTGGGGTTTGGCCTTGCCTGAGGGGTCTGGGAGGGTGGGGACAGCAGGGAGCAGTCCTGGGTGCCACCTTGCAGGAGGAGCAGTGCAAAGGGAAGGTGGATTGTTATGAACAGGACCCCAGGAGTCTGGCTCCCACCCAGTCTGTGACCCACAGCAAGGACTGATGGATTTAAGCTTAAAGACGATAGATTTAGATGGGATACTGGGAATAAGTTCTTGGCTGTGAGGGTGGTGAGGCTCTGGTACAAGTTTCCCAGGAAAGCTGCCCCTGGATCCCTGGCAGTGTCCCAGGCTAGGTTGGATGGGGCTTGGAGTAACCTGGGATAGTGGAAGGTGTCCCAGCCCTTGGCAGGGGTGGAACGGGATGAGCTTTGAGGTCCCTTCCAACCCAAACCATTCCCTGGTTCTGTGACTGCACCATGTGCAGGAGCAAAGCTGCTCTTGACCCAGCAAGGGCACTCCAGGTGGGTTTTGGGTGGTGACAGAGAGCTCCCAAGTGTTGTGCTGCCACCTGCAAGCAAAGCTTTGTGATGACAGACTAAAATAAAAGCTGTCTCAGCTGCCATAGTTCTATTCTTCTGTCTTCTGCTGCCATGCAAAAGCAAATAAGCCTTCAGCTGTCTCAGCAAAGACATTGTTATTCAGGAGAATCAGCTGGCATCAAATCAGCACAGTGTTGGCCCTACCTGTCAAACACCAGAGGCTGAGGAGACATCAGGGTGAGGAAATCCTGCAGCTATAAACACTGCACTGGGGTGGGGGAATTACAGAGTGTTTGAGAAAAGAAGAGGGAATTCACAGACCTGTGGCTCACCTAAGGGATGCCTGCCATGATGGTGGCTTGTGCAAATCAGCATCTCCCAGCTGATCTAATGAATATGAAAGGTGAGCTGAACATTGTGGGGCTTGTGTGATTTATTGATTCAGAAGGAAAAGAGGTGGAGGAGAAAAGCGCATGCTTAGCTTCTTTAACAGCCTGCTCTTGTGTTTAGAAATGGTGTCAACAAATAAAAAATACCCCGGGTCACTCTGAAGTGTTGTTATTAAATACAAATTATTTCTGCTGTCTAAAGCAGAAACCTTCCCTGACCCACAGATGGCTGGGCTGGCAGCAAAACTCAGGTCCTGGTTTGCATTGATCTGTGATCATTGATAATTGAGTCACCCTAAAGGCACCTCAGAAGGAGATGAGGCACCACAGGGCAGTTTATCTGAGCTGCTGAATGGCTCGGTGTTTTCCAGAGGCAAGAGCTGGAGTCGGAGAACAAGAAGCTGAAGAATGAGCTGAATGAGCTGAGGAAGGCCTTTGCAGACCACGCCACGCAGAACAACTCCTCCAACGAGGTGCAGGACAGCTACAGCCTCCTCCTGAACCAGCTGAAATTGGCCCACGAGGAGCTGGAGGTGCGCAAGGAGGAGGTGCTCATCCTCAGGTCCCAGATCATGAAGGCAGCCCAGCAGAAGGAGACAGGGAAAAACATGGTAAAGGAGAGGATAATGGGTTTTCTTTTCCTTTTTCCCCTCTGTTGGTGGAGATTCAATGTCTGCTTGATGCCATTTCTGCTCTGGTAGGCAGGATGGCACGGGGAGGTCATGGAGGGTTGTGCAGGGAGGGATACAGGAGGTCCTGCCCAGGGATGAGACACAGTCCCTGGCATTTCAGGCAGCCCAGGACTGTCTGTGCCATGGTGCTGCTGTAGGGTGCATCATACCTGATGAGGATAAGCCAGCCCCAGTGTGTGTGGTTCAGCATGTTCCTGGTGATGTTTTGTGACAATAATCTTTTTCTGCTACGAAATGGGGTGAGGGAAAAGAATTTCTAGACCAGATTCTGCTCACTTTGGGCTGGTGCAGCTGTCATGTGTTTCTTCTGGTATGTAGGCAAGAAGGGAGCCTGTCTCTCAAACAGCTGTGATGGGATTTGTATTTAGAGCACATTCCAATGAAAGGGCACATCTCCCAGAAACTCAACCTTTATGGATTCGCTGTATTACCATTCCTCAAGGTTTTGGTATGTGTGGTATTTCAGACCAAGCACCCCAGTTATGCTCTTCCCAAGTTCCCTGCATCCTTCTTCCATCCCTTCTCTCTCCAGTGCCCATGTGTGGATTCACAGAAACTCGGTAGCCTGGTGGATGCCCTGGGGATGCTTTTAATAGAATTTTTGGGAGTTGTCTGATGTCAGGAACTCTTAAAGCCAGGCAGAGTTGTCAAGCAGGATGTCACATTTCTGTTTTGCATGTTGGCTTTAGGAGAGCATGTCCCCCAAGGCCAGCTGGCCCAACAGTGACCGACACGTGGACCAGGAGGACGCGATCGAAGCCTACCAGGGCATGTGTGAGACCAACCGGTGAGTGTGGCTGTCACCAAGGCATGGAGGACTTGAGATCAGCCCTTGCCTCCTGCCCATGCCTTGGCAGCAGGCAGGAACCTTATTGAGGTGGCCAGCACCCCAAAACCCACTCTTGTTAGTAAGTTCTTTTAATAATGACTGATTCTGTCTATTATAGAATGAATCATTTATTAATAGATAAGGAAACTAACAGACAGAAGACTTAAAGTAAACCAATACTACACAGGAATAAAACAAACACTACGAGTAGATTAACGTACAGCGCACGACAATGGTACCTTTTTCAGTTATAGCTAGCGAAGAAATAGTATAAGCTTAGGATTCAATGTATCTTACCATCCAATGGCTGGTGGGGGCACACATTGACATCCTTTCCCTCAATCTCCAGAGAAGTGATCATGAAACTGCATCCAGACTTTGGGGAGAAACTTTGAACACTTTCATGGTGTAAGAGGCTTCTGCCTCAGTGATAGCTTGTGTATCTTTTATAGTGTACAGCTGTGACTCTGAAGTCAGAAATATTTTCTTTATCTCTCCTCCCATCAGCTCTCCAGACTAAGATGTGGATTCTTGGCTGAGGCTTGAGCCCTTTTGGTGCCAGGGATGACCCTGCAGGGCCTTTCAGCCCCTGGGTTATCTCTTTATGCACCGGCTACCTGTGGTGCTCAGGAGTGGGGGTAGATGTCCTGCCACAGTGGCACAGATCTCTCCAGCACCAAGGGCATTCTGTGTGAGAGGAGGATCCACACCAAAATCTCTGTTTCAGAGAGCTGCCAGCCTCTGGATGGTGTTATGGACTCAGGGGTGGGCCCTAAAGGTGAAACCAAAGACACCCATCTCATGGAATTGTAGTATCCTGGAATGATTTGGGTTGAAAGAGACCTTTAAGATAATCTGGTTCCAGTCAGATACTGAGCAGGTGGAAAAGCAAACATGAAAGTGAGCAGAACCAAGTTTTGACTTTGCTTCTATTAAACAAATAGCAGCAAGACCAAGATCTGGGATGTGTTTGAGACATTTGTTTCAGGTATCTCATACCGTGTTGGGAAGATGCCACAGTTCCCTTCTTGTTTTCCCAGAGGCAAAAGCCTGTTGTGGTTAACTGAGCTAACAAACATGCAGTATTCCCTGGAGACATGCATATTATTGGTTTTCTTGCAGCCAAACTGAGTGTCAGGAACAACTGTGTCATTGCAGGTTTACCTCAGTGAGGATTAATGCTGTGAACACGTGTCTGTCCTGACAGTAGCAATGGGCTGATATTGCCAAGCATTCATTCAGTCCTTGCAGCTGCCCAGGAGGACATCAAATAATAAAGCAGTATCTTGCAAGAGGAAAAAATTACATGGATTAAACAGCAAGATAATATGAAAAGTAAATTTTTATTTTACCTCAAGGAAATTGAATGTTTTTGTTTTTTTTCTCTTGACAAATACAGATGTTTGACACTTTTTTTCCCTAAATAATTTCCATTCAGCAAGGCAGAAGACCCAGCCATTGTGGATTAATGGCTTTTAATAACACAATATAGTTTGCTGCTTTGTAGAGTTGTTGCAGAAGGATGTCAACAGTCCAGCCTGAGACCTGACTTAATGAGGATTTTAATCACACCTGTATGATTATGAGGAAAAGCCCATTTAGGGGGATCTCAAACCCCTGATGGCTGGACTGAGGCTCTGCCAAGCTGTTCTGCCAGCTTTCACCAGGTCTGGGGGCCTGGAGGAGTGGGGATTGTTGGGGTCCAGGACTCTTGTGACACTGGTTTCTCACCTGGGCATCATGTCTGACTAGATCAGGACAAGTCTTTGTGATTTTTTTCAATTTGCTGTTGAATATTTGCTTTCCTGAAGTGAAGTTGCTGATGAACTTTCTGCCCCTCCTGCAGTAGAGGTGATGAGATCAATTTGCACATCACATTCTTGTCAGTAAATCAGTGGGGCTCAGTGTGCTTCCTGCAGCAAGGAGTGCATTTTGGTCACTTAATGATTTCTATGAATTTCCTCTCCTTTCCTTCTTTTTCCTTCTTTCCAGCATTCTCCTGCCGTGGTGGGATACTCATACGGGATGTGAAATCCCATTGTTGGGCACAGCTGTAATTAATCCATAACTTTTCCGGTGTGCATGTGTAGGGAAGGTTGTTTTGTGTTCAGGGGCTGGTGAAGGATTCAAAATAAGAGTTGCTGCTGTCACAGGAGCTGTGTCTGACCCGGTGGTGCCACTGGTGCCCAGTATGAATTACTCTGGCCATACTGGTGCACGTTGTCCTCTGTAGCCTGCCAGGAGGCTCCAGTCCTCCTCCACACATTCTGATTTCCACACTTGACTTCTGCAGAGAGAATTGGACCATGGAATCATTTAGGTTCAAAAAGATGTCTTGAGGTCCAGCTGCTCCCCCAGCACTGCCAAGGTCAGCACTGAACCATGTGCCACATCCACATGGATTTTAAATCCCTTCAGGGCCTATAATTTTCCAGAATCTAATTTTCCACAAGACTACAAACCTCTTTCCTTGCAATTTCATGAGTGAGCTGCAATTTTAAGGAGTTTATGTGATCTGGCCTTGGTGGTTTTGTCCTTGCAAGTTTTGGGAGGTGAAATCTGCAGTCCCCAGGGTCAGTTCTTTATTCTCCCCTCTGCCTCTCAGGCTTGGCTGGAGCTTGGCTCTTGAAATACAGCAGCCTTAGCTGTAGCTCTTAGCCCTGTTTTTCTGCAGTGCTTTATCCAGTGGCTCATTAAGCACCACCAGCCTCCCCATGACAGGGTTCCCCGTGCAGTTGTCTGTCTGTTGAGTTAGTTTATAAGCTGTAGGCTGGTGTTGATGGCAGTAAAATGAATGAACACAAATGCTTGGGGAGCCTGGATTATTGTGTTTGTGGACATAAATTAACATTCTCTCCCCCAGCACAAATTTACATTTGTACTAACACAGCTCTATACACAAGGGTGTCAGCTTGAGAAATAGAAATGCCTTCCCTTACTAATCCTGATCCATAAATATTTTAATGGCAAGCTTTTCTGATGGGATTGCAGTTCTGAAGTGGGATTTATAAGCAAGAGCCATTTCTCTCACCTTCTCTGCAAGATGTACTCCCATTTCTCTTCCATAGAATCATGGAATGGTTTGAGTAGGAAGGGACCTTAAAGATCATCCTGTTCCANCTGCTCCCTCTGCTCATGCTCAGCCTGGGTTGATCCTGGGGATTCCCTGACCCAGGTGCAGCTCTAGCACTTGGCCTTGTTAAACCTCATGAGGTTCCCTTGGGCCACTGCTTGGGCTTGTCCAGGTCCCTGTGGATGGCCCAGTCCCTCAGGGGTGTCAGGCTGTGGTGCTGGTGACCAGGTGTAGGCTCTCCCACCAGCCCAGGCTGACTGATGTGATAAAATCTCCCTCCACCCAGGAGTCACTCCTAGCTCCAAGTCATCACGTCTTAGGTATTTAGGCTGAGGTCAGAGCATGGCTTTATATTGGTGGGAGATCAACTTTTTCTTCTCTCCTTGTCTATATAATGCAGCACTTCTGAATACAGCAGGAGGCAACCAGGAAGAACTCTGCCAGGTGCTGCTAACCCTGCCCAAGTAGCACTTCTCTCCCCACAGAGCTTTCAGGGGAAAGCCCTTTGATTCCAGGTCAAGGGCAAGCTTGAACTGAAAGCAGCTCTTTCTTTATAAATACATTAAACTCAACTTTTTTCTTTCTTTTTTTCCTTTCTTGAAAAATTTTCTGCTGAATTTCAGCTGCCAAGGGGAAAATCATCAAGTTAATTCTACCTCATTTTCTGCTTCAATAACTGAATCTAAAGCTGAGTAGGGTATCTGTTCCCTGTTTCAGTTCTTGGGATCATCTCTCAAGCCTGTTTGATCTTGGTGGGAATGCAGAGCCAGTGAGAGACCTGGTGATGGTGTTAGAGACAATAACCTGGCAGCTCCAAGTAAATCAGGCTGTGTCTTTGAAATCAGCTTCCCTTACAGCTTCTGAGTGATTTCTGTTGATTACGTGGATTTTATTTTTTTGCTGTTGGGCAAGTCCCACTTGCAGCTGCTGTACAAAGGGAGGAGTTGATGCTGGCTTCACATGGGAGGTGCTTTTGCAGCTGGGAGAGGCCATGGTAGGGAAAGAGTTCCTGTCTCTGCTTCCCACTGTCCAGTGGGTATCTTCCACTCTGCCATATAGCTACTCTGGGATGCACAGTGTTTTTCCTTTTAACTAAAACAAAAAGATGTGTCTGTGCCTGAAAGTGAAATGCCCCCACTTTGTGAAGAGATGATCATTTGCTGAAGATGCTGAAATTAACATCTCTGGGGTTGGGATACATACCCCTCCTTTAAGCTGCTTTCACAGGACAAGGAGGTGTTTGGACAGGAATTTTTGCTCTTGATGAGGGCAGTTTGCAGGTCCCAGCTGCTCCCCCAGATCTGTGCCTCCAAGATCAGGATAAAGGGGAAACAAGGCTTTGTGAATCAGTCCTTTCAACTCCTCTCCAGCTTTATTTGAGAACAGGATTTACTCAGCATTCTAGCAAATTATGTTTCAGATGCTAATTACTCTAATTACATTGAAAGGACCCCTTCTTATGTCTTGGTCAACATGAACTTCTGGGAGAAGGGGGAGTGCAGTGATTTCTGAGTCAGTGCTGTGTTGATGAACTGAATGCTTATTTCCCAGTGCAGTTTTACCTTAAATCAGCATTTTTATATATTTATCTTACCCTGGCACTTTCTTAGGCTACTTCCCTCATTTACCTCAATGCCTATGATTAAAAAAGTAAGTAAAGCTATTTTTCCAAGGAGGCAGTCTCTTAAAAATGCTGCTCACCACATGAGATTTCACAGGTTTCTGATGTGCAATAAATACTGAAGATCCTTCCTGCTTTTCCCTTTGCTTTTTGGTACCTGACAACATGACCTGCTATGATTATATGAACAAAAAAAAAAAAACCCACTTTACTAACAAACTCATGCAAATGAGACCAATAAACCTCCCTGTATCTGTCAGCCTGCAGACCCTTTTGGAAACCTGCTGCATATGGGGTAGCAACAAGGTTTTAATTTAAATGCATACATGTGACTCTAACAGATGAACTTTGCAAGTGTCAGTGCCAGAAATGTTTGTTAGTTTTGAGAAGTGCTGTGCTCCAGCACTGGCATGGGAGGGATGCACGAGCTATCTGTCGTGCTGAGGCATCCCCAGAGCCCTTTCAAGGCAGTGCTGCAGCGCCACATTTCTCACTGCTTTTCTCATGTGAAAATCTGCTGTAGAAAGTTCATGTGCTGTGCTTTCCCACTGAAATTTGCAAAGATTCCCTTGCCCGGGAATGGCATCTGCTGCAGCTCTTTTCAAAACTGGAGCTGTGTGTTGGCTTGCTTCCTTTTGTGTTGTGGTTGTTTGTTTGGTTGGTTTTTTTTTAAATATAATGTTGGGTTTTTTTTGGTTTTTTTTTTTCAATATAATGATACATTAAGTTTGATGGTTCCTTTGCTTACTTTTTAAATTGTTATTGCTTAAAATGAACAGTGTTTTCCAACTGACATCAAAGCCACGTAAAATCTTGCTGTAACGAGTGTTTCTGGTCAAGCTGACCAGCTTACATCATTCATTTGCAATGTGTTCAGCACCTCATTGAAGAAGATAAATCAGCTTCTTGCCTCATATAACTTGAAAAAAACCTCCAAACAATCTGCTGAAAAGGAGACTAAAAAAACCAGTCTGCTAAAAGTATTACAGCGTGGTGAGACTTTTCTGGCCATTATTGTGCCTGGATGTGTACTGAGGAGATTGATCTTGTGTGGGTGCATGTGGTGTTTGGACCAGAGGTTGCTCTGAGGAAAAGACTGATGTGTTTGACTCAAATGCTGAGGAAACCCTTGGATGAAGTGGAAGGAGGAGAATTTAATTTAGACTAGTGGGAAGGAATGGAGAACCTTATTTTTAAGATGTCGTACAAGGCACAACCAGGGCAGGGCTCTCCTTCCCTGTGGTGGAAAAAGAAGTGCAATGCAATGAAAGTGTGCTCTGAAAAATAATACTAAATAAAATAAATAAGGGTTCTGCACCTTTTCCCCTTCTCTTTCAACTGACCTTTTGTCTTTCTCTGTCCTCTTGTTTCCTTTTCCTGTCCTTTATTTCTAGCAAGACTGAGGACTGGGGGTATCTCAATGAAGATGGAGAGCTCGGCTTGGCTTATCAAGGTTTAAAGCAAGTTGCCAGGTCAAACACTTTCTTTTTTTCCCCACTGCTGCTTCTCCCTTCTCCTCCCTCTTCCTTGCCTCCTTGTTTCTTTCTCTTGCTCTGCTGTTGCTGTGTGGTGCTGGACAGGGCCTACTGTCCTCTCTGGGAGCAGCTGGAGGGAGGATTTCCAAACAGCAGGAATTGAGACCCTCCTCTGATTTTCAGAGGGGTCATGGTTCCTGTTGGCTGCTGCTGGTGGTGGCTGTTGTCACTAATGCCTGAGCTGTGACCCAGGAAGGATTATGTGACATTCATGGGAAATTGGGTGATGAAGGGGTTGGGAAGCTGCGATCTCCAAGAAGCCAAAAAACCCCTCCTGCTTTATTATTTTTGTCCCAAATTGCACTAAGATATGGCACCTCTCAGAAGTGTTTTCTCTCAATCCTTGACCTATTGGAAGGGAAGGGTCTGTCCTTGCATCCCAGTGTTGCCACCTGTGCATGATCCTGGGGGTTTTGTGCTCCCATCCATGTGTTGTCTGTGGGTGACATGTGGTGGACACAGGGTGCCATCCTTCCGCAGATCCCCCCAGGTCCTGCTCTGCTGGGCAAATCTCCCTCCTGGATTCCTGTCCTGCATCACCCCCCTGCTTGGTGGTTATGGGGCCTCAAAATATATGATTTTTATAAAAGATTTAAGGACATTAGAGAGATGAAAAATTTAAATATTTTGTATAGAGTAGTCTAAAGTGATCACATCTGAAGGCACCTGAGTGAAAGGAAGAAATAACAGGGTTTATTTAATGTGTTTTTCCAAGCAGAGTAGGAACCCAGGTTCACAGAAGGAGCATGTTCTTCTGAGGGTGTCTCATGGATTATCCAGACTGAATCCAAACTAATCCCAGTGTGAAGAAATAAAATGAAAATTAAGTACTTAATACTTATTTCATGGTGGGTCTGTATTTTCCAAGCCTATTAACAATATAACTCCTGACAGGATTATGAGACTGGCTGCATTATTGCCGATGTTGCTATAGGTGGAAAACAAGCTTTTCTGTCTTGTGCTGGAAGGTGGGAGTAGAGCTTGTGTTGTTAAATTTTCTAAAGGCAACAAAAACAACAGCCACACAAAACAGTCTGGGGAATGATTAGCACTTTTCATCCAGGAATCTTCCCTGAAAGTGTATACTCTTTTATAAAAGGTATTAAAGAAAAAGCGCCTAAACAACAAAAAAAATTTCCATGCATAGTTGTTCCTGTTGGGAAACAGCTCACAGCTGTGGATCACCATCAGTTTCTCTGTAGACCAGAGAGAGTTGTGGCTTTTTCCCCAGCTCTGGGTCTGTGCCTGTCCTGGCTCAGTGGGAAGCTCTGGGCAGCAGATTCTTCCTCACCTGTGAGGATTGCTGTTTGCAGCCAGTGTCAGAGGGCCCTGAGCTGGGTGTGAGGTGATCCAGAGCTCTGGCCAGGCACATCCAGGAGCTGCAGCAGGGGGCAGTGGCTTGGCTGTCCCCTTGGGTCATTCCTTCTCTTGGCCACCATTGTCCTGTGATCTGGGACTGTGTGTTATAGTTTCTGGCTTGGTGGCCTCTCTCAGAGTCCTCATACCTTCTGGAGTCACTTCAGTTTTCTGGCAAGAGCTGGTAGGCTGAAGTGAGATTGCCATGTAGCAGAGGGTAGGGGACACTCTTAAAAAATCAGTTACCATGTCACCTGCCAGGTTTGTCACCATCACCATCAGCACAGGTGCATGTAGTTAGCATCTCAGTGATGAATCATTCTTCCACTGGATTTAAAAAGGCATTCTGACTTAGCAAATGGCTGGGTAATGCATTAACTGAATGTATTACTGACCCTTGGCTCAGCACTCCACAGCCCTCCTGCTCCTTGCCACAGTCCTCATGCAGGGCTGGAGGGTGACCTGGTGTGGGTGAAAAGGTGGGGGGAAGGATTGGCAGGACAAATTATTGGAGGAATACATGGAGTGCACACCTAAAAGTGGGAGAAGGGGTGGCTTTGGTGGCTTCTGTCAGCTGTGTGTTGGGATGTTGGTATTTGTATGTCCCAGGCTAGAAGGAAGCAAATTGAGGCATGGGTGAGTGTACTTCTTTTTAGATAAAGATGGATGGCAGCTCCACAAACAAGTAGAAGGAACGGAGGCTTTCATCTTCTGCCTTTTGTGATACTCCCAGCTGTAGCAAGCGAAGCCCAGTGGCATTCTGTCTGAACAGGGCCATTTGCAAGACCTGCATTTGGATTCTCAAGAGTGAGAATTGATGTTTGACAGGAAAGGAGCACAGGAACAAATGTCCTTCAAGCTGAGCCTTTGAAAACAAAACCTACAGGCGTTGATCTGTGCTGCTTTCTTGCCCTGCATTTGCTTTTTGCAAGTAAAGGAACCTGGATGTTTGATGCAGTTAAATAAAAAGGGGTGCTTTGGGATTTCTTTCCCCACTTTATTAAAAAACAAACAAACATTTGATTTAATATCTCTTAATTTCAAAACTGTTTCATCTGGAGTATGGCAAATGGCAGACTAATGTGGCAATAATAGCCACAGCTTCTTGTTTGTCAGTTTTATAGGGAGTTTGACTGGGAGTATCTTCCAAGTTGGCTGATTTTGAAGGACCTAAAGTCAAATGGTGATTACCCCCATCATGCTGCTATCACAGACTGATCAGTGTGGTTCTGTTCTCAGGTTGCTGGAAGCACAGCTCCAGGAGCAGAGAAGGGAACATGAGGAGGAGATGGAAGCTCTGAGAAACCAAGTGGATTTAATGCAAGAGGAGCTGGAGAAGCAGCAACAGGCATTCCTGCAGACTCTGCAGCTCTCCCCGGAGGTCCAGGTGGAGTTGGGACTTCAGCAGGAAATTACACGTCTGACCAATGAAAACCTGGTAAGAGGCTGTGCTGAAAACTCAGGAGGGGAGAAAACAGTTTTGAGAGAAAGGAGATAGGAAGCATAACAGGGAGGGGAGGGCACTGGGATCTCTTTCACACTTCCTAAACGATGTGCAGAATCCATCAGCATCTCTCTCTGTTGCATCTGGGAGTGTTGGTACTTGGCCTTGGGCTGATGTTCCATGGCTGTGTGACTTTTGTAGCTGCATGGGTGCTTTATTTTTAATTTTTTTCTTAATGCTTTTTTTAAGCCTGTTTACTTTGTGGCACTGCCTTTCAGATCAGATCACTGGGGACTCCTCTACTTTGTTAGGCACAAAGGCAGCACAGTCCTTTCATCTCACTTGCTTTTTTATGAAGTGTGGAAGGGCAGTTGCCACTCCAAAAAGCTGGCCTGGATGATCAGGAATTTTCCCTTTCTCCCCTTCTGTATCTGTGTGCAAAGCCTGGAGGGAATGTTGGCACCTCCTGAGTTTTTGCCTTTTTCACCAACTCCAGTATCTAAATAAAACTGTTCAAATGTGATGAACAGCCAGGATTAAATGCTATGGGTGGTGCTCCTCTTCCACTGAGATGCTCACACCATGCCTTCGTGATGCACAGACCAGACTCCAACCTCTAACTCACCCCAAAGGGGTTTTTCTTGGGTTTAATGTTGGGGGAGTTCTTTTAAATGTAACCTCTGTCTTTCAGGATCTTAAAGAATTGCTGGAAAAGTTGGAAAAGAATGAAAAGAAGCTGAAGAAGCAGCTGAAGATTTACATGAAGAAGGTCCAAGATTTGGAAGGTGACTTGTGCTTTGGGAGATATTGGGTTGGGGGACCTGCACTTGGGTTTTACTTGTTTGGCCAACCTTGGAGAGCTGCAGGGTTTGGGGGATTTTTTTCTCTTTTTCTTACAATGAAAGTAAGATTTGGCTTGTTCTGGCACTGAACTAGCAGCAGGCACTGAGCTGACAGTGCCCCTATACCAGGGTTTGGAGGATATTTAAAGAAACCTTTTTGCTGTTGTTGCAGTCAATGCAGTGACCCAGTGATACAGAAAGGAGCCCAGTGGCCAGCAGGAAAATGCTCTGACCAATTGTCAGTTCTGAAGGATTATAACCCTTCAGTATTAAAATGTGTCTGTATATTCTGCTTAATGAGAAAGCACCTTAAATGTGGCATCTGTGGTGTACAGAAAGCTTTTCCTGCTCTCTGGAGAAGCCGTGATTAATCAGAGAGCCCCGTTCTCATGAGTTAATTTCTGGAAACTAGGCATTAAGTGAAATTAAGCTCAATAACTGGAGGGTTTCCACGGCTGGCCCAGCTGCTCTCTGTCAGTGTGATTTGCATGCTGCTTGCTGCAGTGTTTGCATGCTGGTCTCCTCTGCTTTATTGCACTTCAGCAGTGTGCCTCTGTGGTTTGCAGCTTTGCAGGCACACAGAGGATGCCATGATTGGGGATTTTGCATTGCTTGCCCGCTTCTTGCCCTGCTCTGTGAAAATCATACACTAGGGTTGCTACCTTCTAACCTTCTCTCTTGGCAAATAAAAAATGGCTTCATTTTTTCCTCCTTTTAAGTTCTGAACTTTTTCTTTCATTCAGAGTGAGAACGCTGTGGACTGGTAATCCAGGACGTGATTATTTATATTTTTATAAGTCTATCAAAGCTGATGACATTATTGGGAATTCAATATATAACTTTTTGGCTTGGTGTCTGCACTAAGGAGGCCAGTGGAGAGCCTGAATAGTTGTTGATTTCCAGGTGCCATCCAGGTGTTGATGGTCTTTTCTCTTCACAGCATCCCAGACCACGGTGCCAGTGGAGAGGAGGCCACACGAGAGGAACATGCAGGTTGCTGTCCAGAGGAAGGAGAAAGATTTTCAGGGCATGCTGGAATATTACAAAGAAGATGAGCCACTCCTCATCCGAAACCTCATTACAGGTGGGGAACTTGCTCTGCTCCTCTGCCTGGCTTCTCCTCCTGCCTGGTGGAGTTTGCAAACTTGACACTAAAAAATCAAGGCAGACAAATAGGTCTTCTCAATTAATCCCTCCTGGGGCTGCATGTTTGTGGTGATGGCAGTTCGGGTAGGTAAAGTAGTGCTGCACTAAGCAGATGAGAGCGCTACAGATACAATCCCTTAAGGATAGCAAAAAATGGGAGATGCAAGACAAGGCTGCAGTTTTTAGAGCAGGCAGTGACTTGCTGAGTTTCATATGATGTGATAGATGGGGAGGGGGTGGCAGAGGGATGGACCCCTGGGATCTGGCACAGTGTGGAACAAAGGCAGTTCAGTTTATGAGGTAATAACAGACAACAAGTAATGAACTTGTGAGCTCTTCTGCACTGCACAGTCTGGTCAGAGTTGCTGCAGCATCCCCTCACTCAGTGCTCTTCCAGAAGTCAGGCTTCCCTGGCTAGGTGTTTATATTTACCACCACTCTCTAACCCCAGCAGAGCCCAGTGGGGAATACAGAAAGTGTTCAAGGAGCAGTGCAAGCCCATTATTGTGGGCACTGAAGTTCCCCTAATCAGACAAGCTCATTCTTTAGAGGCTCCAAATGCACACAGCTGCCATTAGGATTCAGTATCTTGAGGGAAGGAGTGATTTAATGTGCCACCAATTCAGAGTGGGGAATTACAACTTGTGGGAGATATTCCTGAAAGCTTCAGGGAGCTGTTCTAAGGTGGTTTGTGTGCTGCTGGGCTAGGGTTTTACCTGGTAAAGCAGCTCTGGCTCCACTGTGCATCCATAATGTGAAATGGGGTGGTGTCACAAACTTCAGAGCAGACAGGGCTGCCCTCCCAAGCCCCAGTGCTGAGAGTCTGGGGCAGCTCCCTCTGTCCTGCAGCTGGACCTCTGGCTCTGTGTCCATGCTGCAGAGAGGGATGCAAGTTGCAGAACCAAAATATCATCTTCCCCAGGGCTGAGGGGAGAGGGGTTTGCCTGGGTACATCTCCAGCTCTGGCATTCACTGCTTCACTTGTCATTTGGGGAAATTTAGGTTTGATTTTTTTGTGAGGTTTTTAAAAATTTTTTTATTGTCAAATCTTCTAGATCTCAAGCCCCAGGCGGTATCTGCTACTGTCCCCTGCCTTCCTGCCTACATCCTGTACATGTGCATCAGACATGCAGATTACATCAACGATGACCAGAAGGTGCACTCCTTGCTCACCTCCACCATCAATGGCATCAAGAAAGTCCTGAAGGCAGGTGCCCCTTTGCTCTTGTCTCGGGGCTGGGAGGCTGTCAGATGGCAATAACCATGTCCAAGTGTGTGGCACTCAGCTCTCACAGTGATTTTCAAACCAAATCACTCTGAGAGCCTCCCTTTTTAGAAGAACAAGGAGAATTGTGATCTTAGGAACAGAACTGTTTGAATTTAGAGATTTAAAAAAAGAAAAGTTTGCGGGATAGAAATGGCTAATACTGCCCAGCTGCAGAGGGAAAACTTCCTGAATCTCGGTGGGGAAACCCAAAGTTGGTTTGTTTTGTGATGCCATCACAGAAGGGAGGGAGGGTCTCATGTGTTTCCACTGTCTCTCTGCAGAAACACCACAATGACTTCGAGATGACGTCGTTCTGGCTGGCGAACACCTGCCGGCTCCTGCACTGCCTGAAGCAGTACAGTGGGGAAGAGGTGAGAGAGAGCTTGGCCTGCGGGTGGCATCCCTGCAGGAAGGGTCCTGCATCCTCCTGGCACCAGGGGCTACCCTCTGACTGCGGGATGGGGCCACTCAGACTTCCCTCCTTGATTAATCTGGATATGGCACAGCAGCTCCTGGAAAAGCTCCTAAAGGCACAGGATGGTTTGGGTTGGTTTGGAAGGGACCTTAAAGCTCATCCAGTGCCACCCCCTGACATGGGCAGGGACACCTGTCCCAGGTTGCTCCAAGCCCCAATGTCCAGCCTGGCCTTGGGCACTGCCAGGGATCCAGGGGCAGCCACAGCTGCTCTGGCCACCCTGTGCCAGGGCCTGCCCACCCTCACAGACAGCAATTCCTTCCCAGTGTCCCATTCATCCCTGCCCTCTGGCATTGGGAAGCCATTCCCTGTGTCCTGTCCCTCCAGGCCTTGTCCCCAGTCCCTGTGCAGCTCTCCTGGAGCCCCTTTAGGCCTTGACAGGGGCTCTGAGGTGTCCCTGGAGCTTTTCTTGTGCAGGTGAGCACCCCCAGCTCTCCCAGCCTCTCAGTGCTCTTTCTGGTGGACTCTTTTGAGGGCTGTTCTCCTGGTTTTAGTTGATCACACAGCTTTTCATTAAACAATATTTAATAGCTTGGAATAAGTTTTATTAAAGCTGGTCCCTTCCAAAAAACCGGGATTATCACAGTCCTCCTAGAACATTACACACTGCCATCCTTATAACTATATATTCTGCATATTAAAATTTTCAACAGACCCAAATACTGGTGGTTTTTTTTTTTGGTAGTCTTGGTTTTTATTAGGCTTATTGAGCATTCAAACTGTAAGAAAAAAATATTTCATAAAACTGAATTAACTGTCCAGGTCATTCAAAACATAATGATTTGTGTGTAAAACCTCAGAACTTTTGAAGATCTAAAATAAAAAAGTTAAATTAAAAATATTTTAGAGAATACTTACCAGCAGTTGTGCTCTTGTTTGCCCTCTTCTGTCTGGATAATAATACTACACTTAAAGAAAATCCTCCCCAGAAAACCAGCTGGAGTAAAACACAGTCTTAAATTTTATGTTGTTTGCCATGGTTTACTGTGTTAAATGAACCAGCTGTTTGCAAATTCCATTGGCAGTGTGGTGCAAAATATAGAAGGGAGAAATGCTGCAGAGCAGTTTGCAAGATACTGTTACCTTTAGTTTTAAATCCAGCCTATTTTTAAGAAAAGGTTTGAAAGAAAATCCCAACCCATGTGCAGTCCTGTCACGTGATGAGCACGATGCTCTTCGATTAGTCAAGAAAATGTGGAAATTGTGAAATCAACTCAAATTTGTACATGTTGTATTTCTGCATCTTGCTAGTCAGCAACCAACAAAAGCAGTTGCATAGTTCTCATTTTCACACCAAGTAAGACCATATGAACAGGCAATTAAAGCCTGTGTGTTAATTAAAACATGTCATCGGCTTCTGCCACTAAAACTGGTATTAATATCTGAGCCCAGAACTGAGAGCTTACAGCAGCGAAATGCAGAATCAGAGATCAGCTCTATCAGCAAAAGGCAGGCACCATTTTCAGTTATTTGGGGAGATTTGTGAATTTCAGAACAATTTAAAATGTTGTCAAAGCACATAACATGCAGTCATAATTTTTTTTCAATTTTCTACAATCTTAATTTCAAAATATTTTATTTTCCATAAACAGCTGGATCTCAAAGGGACAAGCATGTAGTTGAAAAAGTAGTTTCAGAGGGCCTGAAATGTCATTTTCTAATCCTGTATGCTGCAGGTAATACAAACATGCAGATCCTTGCTAAGGATAAAACAAAAAATTGGTAGTTTAATTATTTTCTCCAAAAGGTAGTCCTCTAGTACTAATTTATGAAGAAATGCCTGGGTAAATCAAAGGGGAATCATGAGTTTTGAGCTTTCCTTGGTAACATACTTCGGTATATTGCACTGCAGGGGTGCAGTGGGGGGTTTATGCAGTGATTCTGATGGACTGTCAGTGTTTGGAATGATGAACCTGGGTGTTTTTGATTTCCTGCTCAGTGTTTCATGACCCAGAACACGGCGAAGCAGAACGAGCACTGCCTGAGGAACTTTGACCTGACCGAGTACCGCCAGGTGCTGGGGCACCTCTCCATCCAGATCTACCAGAAGCTCATCAACATTGCAGGGGGCGTCCTGCAGCCCATGATCGGTGAGCTCACAGCACACTGCCCTTCAGCAGGGGTTTCTTGGCCTAGGTTATCTGCTCCAGCTGTTTTTCAGACCTTTACACAGTGCCAGCATGACCTGGGAGAGTTTTTATCTTCCCCCGTGATAGAAGCTAATAGGGATAAGGGGTTTTGCCCCCCACTGTAGAAGGTGTCTCATTCATTTCTGTTGGGGAGGCAGTGGAAGAGGCGAGGTTGTGCTGGTGGCTCTGATTTCCCCTCCAGACCAGATTTGCGGTTAATCTTTTTATGGATGGAAATGTACGTTATTAGGGAGGACAGGATTGGGAAGAGGTAAAAGATACATAAAAACCTTGTTTTCCAAGGGTGAGAGAAGGTATGAGAGGAGTTACCTCTCCAGCCAAATCCCTGAGGATTCCTCTGAGGAATGCCCCATCCCTGGAGGTGTCCCAGGCCAGGCTGGACAGGGCTTGGAGCAACCTGGGATAGTAAAAGGTGTCCCTGCCCATGGCAGGGGTGTTGAACCTAAATGGCCTTTAAAGCCTCTTCCAAGGCAAACTGTTGTACAATTCTAGGATATTTGTGTGTTTTTTAACTATTTTATATTGTCAGAGTAAGCCAGCCATTCATGGATCTGTCGTGCTCTTGCACCATCCATGGCATTGCATCTGATACGTGTTTATTGCAGCCCACAGAGAGACCAGTTCTTCTCTCTAATGGGTAATAGGTGGATGCAGGCTTTTTAGGCCCTTTTTCCTACTTTTTTCCAGTGTTTGCCATTTTGGAAAATGAGAGTATCCAGGGGCTTTCTGGTGTGAAACCAATGGGCTACAGGAAATACTGCTCCAGTTCAGAAGAAGGTCACACCTCCTATACCTTGGATGAGATGATCCGGCAGCTGAACACATTCCACAGCATCATGTGTGACCAGGGCCTGGACCCTGAGATCATCCAGCAGGTGTTCAGGCAGCTCTTCTACATGATCAATGCTGTCAGCCTCAACAACCTCCTGCTGAGGAAGGATGTCTGCTCCTGGAGCACAGGCATGCAGCTGAGGTAGGGCTGGGGCTTGGGGCAGGGCTGTGCCTGCCTGGGGAGGATTTTGTTAATGTTATAAGTGGGTGAAAAATAGGAAAATAAAGTGCACTTAATTCTTAAATCTTCCTTTTGCTACCCTCTCCCCTTCCCACGTTGGATCTTTGTTGTTCTTGAGCTGGAGGGTGGGCACAGCAAAAGCATTTTCTGTGTAGGTATTCTCAAAGGTACCTGGGTACCTTGCAGGATCTTGTTAGCATTTCAAAGCTGGTTAAAAGCTTTGTTTTAATTGTTGAAACCTGGAGGAATTGGAATGCTGTAGGAAAGCACCTCTCCTGTGTTGCTCCGCTGTTACATGGTTCATCTATTTGTAAGGTACTTGGAGTATAAATTTTACTCTGAGTTGTTGAGTATTAATCTTTTGTCTAATTGTCTCTTGCCACGTGTATCATAAAAAGTCACATACACCACCACTGCAACATATCTTGAGCCCTCAAAGAGGCATTTTGAGGATGCAACTTCTTATCTCTCAGCTCACATCTCGTCTGGGTTGCTTATCCAGGTTTAACATCAGCCAGCTGGAGGAATGGCTGCATGGGAAGAATCTGCAGCAGAGTGGAGCAGCACAAACTCTGGAGCCCTTGATCCAGGCAGCACAGCTCCTGCAGCTGAAAAAGAAAACCTCAGAGGATGCTGAGGCCATCTGCTCCTTGTGCACATCACTCACAACCCAGCAGGTGGGGAGCAGGGCAGGGCTTTGCAGCACAGGGGAATTAAGGGGTGGGAAAGGGTGGTCTCCTGCTGCCAGATCAGCTGTGCCCAGCCTCAGCATGCCATTTGTTTGGTGGGCACAGCTTGTCCTTTCCAGGACTGATGTTGCATCTTGGCCCCTCTCAGAGATAGTCACAGTGGTGGCTCCTCTCTTTCAGTGCCACTGATGGCACTGGAGCTCCAGAATTGTGCAAAGATGAAGCCCAGCCCTGAGGAGTTTGTTGTGTAAGTTGGATTCTTGGCATTTTAAACCCACCTGTTGTTTTTTGCCAGGTCTTAAACTGGCTGTGGGCAGGATGCCCACCAAGGATTCCTCTTTGGGGCAGGAGGTTGAGAAGTGCCAACTAGGCTGGCTGAAAACCTTAAACTTTGAGACTCCATTCCAGAAGGATATTAACTCACATTTTTTTGCTGCTGGAGTGCCTGTCCGTAATTTGGTAATGATGTAGGAAGGGAGAAATGAGAGGTGTGAGCTAAATTTCTCAGACAGCCTTCTGATGTATCTCCATCACCCTGTCCTGAACTTGTGTTTTTGAGAAAAGCTGAGGGGAGGAGCAGGAGTGAGGGAGCCATCAAGAGAAGTATTTCAGAGGTGACATCAGAAGTCATCCATGTCACCATTGTGCTAACCAAGTGGAGTCCCTGTATAAATCTGTTGTCTAAGTCTATTCCCAATTTGCAAACATTCCCATAAGAAGTAATTTTACCAGGTCCATAGATCTTGCAACACCTTGTATCAGGCAAAGGAAAACACCAGGATGATACTTTTGCTGCTTCTGCTTCTCAGTTTTGTCATGGCAGACTTGATGTGGCCATGTCATGACAAACTGCTGGTTGTGCTTTGTGTTCTGGAAGAGTTTGGGTTCTCATGACTGTAAACCTGTTTTGTTTTCAACAGATTGTAAAGATACTCAATCTCTACACTCCTGTGAATGAGTTTGAAGAACGTGTGACAGTAGCTTTCATACGAAACATACAGGTAAATTTAAGGGGCTGTCAGTTGGAGGGCACAAATGACATCTCTACTTTTAGTGACATCTGTATTAAGTCACTGCTGACTCAGGCATTTTGTAAAATGCTGGAGGTTGTCCTGAATTCAGTGCTCTGTGTGTGGGCACACACTTACAACAGGCAGCTGCAGGGATAACCAGGCTGTTAATCACTGAGGGCAATAAGCACCCAAACACCCAGCCCAAATAATCCAGTAGCAACACCACTGAGGATTAAGGGTGCAGGAGTCAACAAAGCATTGGTGAAATGCTGTTATTTCTGAGGCAGGAGGTAGAAATTGGCAACTAAAGGAAAAATAAACGAATTTAAGCCAAACACCTTTTAAGGAGCAGGCAGGAAAAGGAAGGGCATGTGTTCAGCTACCCCCAGAACATATCTCCATGGTTGAGCAGCTGAATCAAAGGGGGTCTGCCGGTATCATGTAGTCCTGGTTTTGCTGTGCCAAGGGGGTCATCTTGTTTCCAGGCCCTGTATCTTTCTTTGTGGTCATATAGGAAATGTAACTAGGTTCTCCTAAAGCACTATTCCCTACAGTCTGTACAGAAGTTCCTGTAAGTATTTGCTCCCAGGAAAACTGCTGCAGAAGAGAACAAAATATTGCTGTTTTCTGCAGTATCTATAAAATGATGCACATTCTCAAACCTTTGATGGTGTTAAACATGACAAGAAAGGGCAACAACTGATGTTAAATTTGTTTTCCTCTCCCACACCTAACAGAAGCACTTGCAGGAACGGAATGACCCTCCACAGCTGCTGTTAGACTTCAAGCACACATTTCCAGTTCTGTTCCCATTCAACCCATCTGCCATCACCATGGACTCCATTCATCTCCCTGCTTCTCTCAACTTGGATTTTCTGAATAAAGTGTGAAGAAAGTAGAATAAAGCTCACCTCTCACACCCAGAGACTTCCAGCAACGAAAGAAAAAAACCATGAAAGGAATTCAAGGGGCTCTTTAAATCTGGACCAAACAGGCTTATGGAAGAACCAGTACACAGTAACAAATGGATGATAAAATGTACACTACACTGGTCTGTATGTGATTTTTTTTTTTGGTAATTTGCAGCTCAGAAATAAGGATACTTGAAAAACAGATTTATTTTTTACTGCTTGATTTTATGTTGACATCGTTCAAAACCCATAATCATCTCCAAAAGCCACCAAGAAAAAAGGATGGAAGTGGGAGACAGCTTATTTTGATTTTCATAGGTGTCTATGACAAAAACAAAATCTGAGACACTTGTGCTGCCTTGAGGGATGTGTCTTTTGTCTAGTAGCAGGTGGTCTTGTGTGTAACAAAAACAGAACATGCAGTTCTGCCTCCAGTTTTTCCTAGTAACTGCATTCATGAAAGTGAATTGAGAAGGTAAAGTTCAGAAGGTACATATTCATCACACCATAAAGGTAACAGGGCTGGGATGCTGCTTGTTTCCACTGATGTGGAATCTGTCACAAATTCTGTGTTTGAGAAATGCCATTGCTCCTCCTAAACACATTCAGTGCATCTGCTTTGTGGAAATTTAAATAAATTGGCAGGACTTAGTTCCATTGGACTTTCTTACATTACCAAATTTATGTTAGCAAAGGTTTTGTCCTTTATGAAAGGACAAAAGTGAAATAATCATGGTGCAAAGGACTGCCTTAAGCCTTCTGTTTGTAGTGTAACATCATCACGATCCTACTGTTGACTTTCCTTGTGCTTTCAGGCATAAAAAACTTTCATCCAGTGGCTGTCAAGGTTCTTGGACCTCTTACATGGCCAGTATCAGAATTTCATGCATAGATCATGTTAAGGCAACCCAGTTTAATCATCCAGCCCTACCATTAGTTCATTAGTTTATTAGTTCATTAGTTTAGTCGCAGCTGTAGCTGTCCATGGGAAAACTCCATTCAGTTCAGTAGCCATCTGAAGTGTTAAGAATCATGCAAATACACAGCTTGGATAAATGAAGACTATTTTAAAAATTAAAGAAAGAAGTTCTAAAAGAGATTAAATGTTCTAACACACACACAAAAAAAGGTGTCAGCTGGTGTGTTAGTAATGTGAGCCATTTCTTTAAGAGTGAACCCAAACTCTTTGTCTGCAACAACCTTAACTGAATAATTGCTATCAGTTCAGATTCTGTTAGGGCTTTTTTTCTTTTTTTTTTTATAACCAGACTTACAAATGAAACCAAACCAGTTCTCTGACCTCACCACACAGATGCTGAAGGAGACTAGCCATCGGTTTTTCTTTGGTCCTTGCCAGCACATGCTGAGTTCTCAGTGTCTGCTGTGCAGGGGAGGATGTGGGCTCCCGTGGGTCAGTGTTGCTCCACGATTGCTCAGCGGGGGGATGCTTCTGCCATAGCACAACGTGCCAAACTGCAATCAGGACATGTGGCTGCCAGCATTCTGCCCTTTCCACTTCCTTCTTAGTCTTGTTTAAATCAATCTTAACTCACCTGCTTCTGTGGTTCCTTCTGTGGTCCACAGCTCTATCATGACTAAGAGCTTTCAGAGAAAAACTCACTCTCTCCATCTGACTCCTTTTAGCTGGTGTAAATCCAAACAGCAAATTTATGACCAGGTGCGCTGTCTGCTCAGAGATTTAAAGTAGAATGTGAAGTTTCTTGAAGATACACTAACTCCTGTCTGCTGCAGTTTCCTTTCTAGGCAAGGAGTGTGTTGTGATTTAGACATCCTGTACATAATCGGTGTATATACAAACTGCAGTAGTCCTGTATGTACTATATATGTATATTACTGTCCAAAAAAGCACATTTTAAAATAAACAGTTGAGTGCTGTGCAGAATTATATCGGTCAATGCCAGTGGGTAAATACCTTGTTTCAAACGGAGACTAGAGTTTAGAACAACTGTTAGCCACTGAAGGACAGACTTAAGGCTAAAAAGTAAATTTTTCCCCCTTAAGCATCACCCATCTAATCATAGATGTTTTGCTTGTATGGAGGCAGGACTACCTCCAAACTGCAATCCTTGAGCACTCACCTCTGCTGTGTCTTCAGTAGTGCCTTCATCTCCCCTTGCTATAAAATGAGGGTAATGCCACCAGTCTGCTGTCTGTGCCCAGCAAGCCCTGCCATCCACTCACCCGCCATATCTTTATTTATTTTCACCTACCTCTTTTCACAATGAATGTCTCTGCAGTGCTCTGAATTTTTTTAGTTGTCTCCTCTCCCTTCTTTACATGCTCTACTAGTCCCCATGGTTTAAGAATAAATAATTCAAAGCAGGACTCAGCCTTTCTGTAAGGTGACAGAGAGCTGTTGCTCAGGATTCACGTTAGGTCAGCAGTTTCAGGCAGTTCAGGTCTCTACCTCTTTCTGATGTAAATTATTTGGAGTACAATTCCCAACACATTGATTAAACCTGTGCTTATCACTCAGACTAAGTGACAGGTTGCTGCAGAAGCCTCTTCTGCAGTGACTTTGTTGCTGATCGTTATTGTAAAATGTGCTTAATGCTCTTCTAGGGGATAATGGTCCTTCACTGGCACTTTCAGGATCGTAATTTATATGTTCTTTCCTAAAAACTCTTAGTATGTGTAGATGGGAACTGGGATTTAACGTCTTGATCTGTGATCACATAGTTTATCCAGTGAGATCCATCTGGAAGAGAACTCTGTATGAAATACCTTTAATATATGTTATCTTTTCTGTTAGCAGTTTTTAAAATTTGTATTTAAATTTTAATTTAGTTAAATTACTCTGCTCAAGCATGCCTTTCTTTCCTCAGATTTACACTTCTTTATTTAAAAAGCAAAATGAACACAAAGCATGGCTTAGAGAAAGCTGGCTCTTCTCCAGATCTGTCTTTATTTTGAAATACTGATTATTAAGTTTAGCATTTTCCCGCTCTGTGCCTTTAGCCGTTTAGCTCAACCACTGTTTCTCTGAAATAAGCATTAAAACAGTGGAATATTTTTATTATTCTGTCATAGAAAAACTTGTCTGTGGATTTAAAAGCCTACTTATAAAATCTTACTTCAAGGAGGTCTGCAAAAACACTTTGAAGTTCTTGGGGGAAAAAAAACTGATAGCGACCCATGGTGATTTTTGCAAGTATGATGGCTTATATCTCAGAAAAGCACTATGGGGAATAAAATAAAATTAATTTAACCATCAAAATGCCAAAATCACCAGCATTAAGGAACCAAAACTTCAAACATGAATTCAGGCATATGCTGGCTGACCAACAAGAAGCATCCAGGACAATGTCCATGTTTCATTTTCACCAGAAAGTTCCTTTTCTTTCTTTTTTTCATTTTTTTCTTTTTTTTAATTTTAATTGGCATGTTGTAGTTGAGGTTGCTTATCTTACCTGATAAAGCTGCTGTAGTTGACTGTAGAAAAAGAACTTTAGACCTCAAGACTGAATTTATGCAATCCTACATTACAAACATTTTTTGATCATGCAGTTTATTTCACAAGAATTTAATTGTATTTGTGAGACAGTACCAAAATGTGGGCATGTTTTCAGCACAGTGGCTGCTTTTCATCACCCTGCAACTTAAACATGACGTCTTTGCAGGACATGACTCCTCATTTGTGTGATTTGCAAAAGGTACAAATGAAAAAGCTCCACGTGAAATGATAGGTTGCTTTTCTCCATTTTCAATAGCAAATGACTAAAACTACGCAAACTTATTATTTCAGACCATTAACTGAAAAAAATCAGCATTTTATCATTGCATATAAATAGAACCTAATTAAAATGAATTGCATGAACTTCCACGAAGCTTTTTCCTCAAACTTTATTGATTCACTTATATATTACAGTCATAAATTGATCTTTGTTTTCTGAAAGAAACTCTAGCAAGGTAGATATTAAGTAACACAATCCAGGAGACATACTACCCTGATGAGTATCCAAATTATTTCAAGGTGTGAATGCCAGTGGACAAAGTCTTTCAGATTAATTTGAAATTAGAAGAAAAAAAGATATTTTAAAAGTGCTACTATATTGAAATCTTTGGGGATATTTTTTTTTTTGTGTGGTGTGAAGTGTCATTACCTTAACAAGCAGAAGGTATAGCTGCTGTCGAAATTGAATGATATACATGAGTGAATACTGTAGAAGAAATACTACTGCTTATAAAATATTTTTCCATTTTGAACAAATCTGTAAACTACACCTTTGTTTATAAGAAAATGCTTGTAATAGTCACTGTAATATTCAGCTGGGGATAAAAAAATTTGTGAAATAAACACTTTTGAAGAAATTGTGGCTCTTGGTCGGAAATGGGAATGCAAAAAATAACCCCTTTCAATATATATTTCTGTCTATTAGAAACTTTTCTATTTTTACACTACAAAGTAGTTTACGAACAGAAATTAGGATAATCACTTTTACTTATGACACTGAAAGGTTTAGAAGTTATATCTCGATTTCAGAGGTGGTGAAATATTGGCAGCTAATTAGAAACTCACTGAATGTGAAATGTTATGGCCCTGAGAGTCACTGTAAATGAGTGGAGAAGAGGGGAGGAAATGCCACCCCTTGTGCCTGTGCTGAAATCACAGAATCCCAGAATGGTTTGGGTTGGAAGGGACCTTAAAGTCTATCCAGTGCCACTCCTGCCATGGGCAGGGACACCTTCCACTCTCCCAGGCTGCTCCAAGCCCCAATGTCCAACCTGGCCTTGGACACTGCCAGGGATCCAGGGGCAGCTGCAGCTGCTCTGGCCACCCTGTGCCAGGGCCTGCCCACCTTCACAGACAGCAATTCCTTCCCAATATCCCATCCAGCCCTGCCCTCTGGCACTGGGAAGCCATTCCCTGTGTCCTGTCCCTGCAGGCCTTGTCCCCAGTCCCTGTGCAGCTCTCCTGGAGCCCCTTTAGGCCCTGGCAGGGGCTCTGAGGTGTCCCTGGAGCTTCTCTTGTGCAGGTGAGCACCCGCAGGTGTCCCAGGCTGGCTCCAGAGCAGAGGGGCTCCAGCCCTGGCAGCATCTGCGTGGCCTCCTCTGGACTGGCTGCAGCAGCTCCAGGTCCTTGTGCTGTTGTTCCCCAGGGCTGTGGCAGCTCTGCAGGTGGGGTCTCACCTGAGCACAGGGGCAGAGGGGCAGAATCCCCCCTGCCCTGGCCTTAAATGAGACTTAGACAAGGGAAGTCAATGGCAAAGGGAGAACCCTTGGCTCTTTTTAAAGATGATGTTGCATGTTCACTGATTTATAGATTTATTAAATCATTGAAATTATGTAGGGAAAGTAGTTGAGAGACTATTTTAAATGAGAAATGGGAGTCTTCACGGGATAACATGTTTTTCTTCTAGAAAATTTACAGAACTTTAAATGTGTCCCTGAAGACACATGGCAATTTTTATTTGTGCACAAAATATTTTCACTGGCTTTGCTGACAGCCAGAATGGTTCCACTGGAGGAATTGAAATATAAATCATACTTCAAGGTGCATTTCAACTGTGGAAGATGGGTTTTGTGGTGCAGCTTGGAGGTTGGAGATTCTGGACTGTGAGGATGGTGAGCCCCTGGCACAGGCTGGCCAGAGCAGCTGTGGCTGCCCCTGGATCCCTGGCAGTGTCCAAGGCCAGGTTGGACATTGGGGCTTGGAGCAACCTGGGATAGTGGAAGGTGTCCCTGCCCATGGCAGGGGTGGCACTGGATGGTCTTTAAGGTCCCTTCCAACCCAAACCATTCTAGCATTCTAGGATATTTTTGTGTTTTTAACTATTTCATATTATCAGAGTAAACCAGCCATGCACAGATCTGTCCTGCTCTCGGATCTCGCAGCATCCATGGTGTTTCATCACTGAGACTGAGTGTTCACTGCAGCCCACGGAGGGATCAGTTCTTCCCGCTAGTGACCAATGTGTGCTTGCAGGCTTTTTGACCCTTTTATCCCCTAGATTTCAGTGTCTGCTGTGCTGGAAAATGAGATTATCCAAAGGCTTTCTGGTGTCAAACTCCAGGCAGTTCCTGCTCATCTCCATCCATGTCCAAGGAAGCCGAAGTTTGGAATTACGGGCAGCGCTGGGTCAGCCATGGATTGTGCACGAGTTCAGGGATGCGACCCTCCACAACTCCCTTGAGGAGGTTTATAGATTTCAACGGCGCCAGCGCAGGCTCAGGCTGGACATCAGCACGGATTTCCCCATGGAAAGGGTGGTCGGGAATTGGATCTGCCCAGGGAGGTTTGGAGTCCCCATCCCTGGAAGTGTCCAAGGCAGGCCTGGAGGTGGCACTCAGTGCTCTGGGCTGGGTGACAAGGTGGGGATCGGGTGACAAGTTGGACTCGGTTATCTCGGAGGTCCTTTCCAAGGGAAGCGATTCCTCGATTATCTGCAATTAACTGAAGCACGCTGTAATTATCCACGGGCCGGGCGGCGGCGGGGCCTCTCACCTCCCCCTCACCCCGCCCCCTGCTCCCCGTGCCG
>VZTZ01000058.1:76283-103348 GCA_013400955.1 Drymodes brunneopygia
GGAGAAGGTGGGAATGGGGAGCACAGCATGGAGGGGGAGTGCAGAAGGTGAGGAAGGGGTCGAGAAGAGTCAGTCACAGTCTCTGTTCCCAGCACTGCTTTATGCAGTACTTCAGTATTTGGCTTCCTGCAGTGCTCGGGTCTGATGTGCTGCAAACACACGCACAGCAAGGGGTGTGTGTCTGTCATTTGACTGGGAATTTGAATTGTGTATCAGGAGCGATTTCTCCATGGAAAAGGCTGTCCAGCCCTGGCACAGCTGCCCAGGGCAGTGGTGGAGTCCCCATCCCTGGAGGGTTTTAAAAGCCATATGGATGTGGCACTTGGGGACATAGCTCAGTGGTGGCCTTGTCAGTGCTGGGGGAATGGTTGGACTTAAAGGTCTTGGAGTTCTTTTACAAGCCATATATTCTGTAATTCTGTGATTCTCTGTTTACGTGCAGTGACTGTAAGTGACACCAGAAATTTAAGTGACTGGACGTTTCTGTTGTCACATCCAGACCCTGCCTGTGTTAGCACTGGCGGTGCAGGATAAACTCCTTAAATCGCCACAGCTCCTGAAAGTGTTTGGTTCAAAGAACTAATTTATGCTGTATGTTGCTTAAACTCTGTGACTCTTAAAAATGAGGTAAATACACCCTTTAAGACCTGCTCGTATATGAAAACAAAACTGAAATTTATTGCAATAGGGCTTTTTCTCTATTTGACAGCACTTTACTACTTGACAGACTGTGCCTAAATAACAACATATGTGTCAGTCATGGTGTGAGGTTGCAGTGCTAAAGCCTGTATAGTCAGCATTGTTTTAATTCTGATGGTTCTGCTGAGCTGGATAGGACAGAGGGCACCTTGCCCATACTTGTTTGATCTTAGTTTTCTGTGCCTGCTCCAGGATTTTCTCTCATCTCAATCCACAATACTTTCATGTACTGTTCTTGCTTCTTAACTTCCTTTTTTATGCTATTGATTGTTTTCTAGGCTTTCAGAATGGGATCTCGTGAATTATTTTCATACCAAGCACATTTGAGATATGTTAGAGGATTAAGTAGCATTTCAGTTCCCTGTTTGGCAGCAAGTGGTTAACAAAACCAGTTTAAAAGATGTTTCAAATACAGTGTTTGGTAAGGATTCAGAGTGACCTTTGGTTTCTAGCCCCAAGAGTTTTCAGATCTCTATGCATTTGGTACTGTTGTGCTTTCATCCAACATTTATCACCTTGGGAAATGGCAGAGGCTCTGGAATCTTGCTATAATAATGTAGGACAGAATTAATTAAGGGAAATTTAGGAAGAGCTGTCAAAGCACAAAGCATCCTTTTCCACTCAGTACTTCAGCCACCCCTTGTTGCCTCTCCTGAAATTCTGTGGAGGGTGTAGCATTTGTAGGTGCCTCTCCAGTCAAGCAAAATTTGGCAGGCTCTGGAGTTATGTACCCTTAGGGAGTGTCTGTGTTCAGTTTAATTCAACGTAACACAGACTGTGCTGCTGCTTCTTCACCTTCCTCTCTTACGGGTTCAGTCCAGCCTTCTCTCTGAGTCTTGAGTTACTGTTTCGTTGAGCAGCCAGAAGGTGAACTCAGGCACAGAACCGATCCAGGTGAAAATGAGGCCCTCATTTCCTGCCGAGTCTGGCTTAGTGTTCAACTGCCTCTGCTGTGTAACCTGCCCTGGTTAATTGACCCCACAGTGCTGTTGGGAAACAGTGAGCAGCCTCCATGAAAGACAGAGAGATGTTGTTGTTGTGAAAGGAACGTTTAAGGGCAAAGTTCCATCCTCGCCCCTGGATGGTTCATGAGGCAACACCACGGTGGACGTGACTGAACAAATAATGTGTATAACTGACAACCTGGCCAAAGGGGAGGAGAAACAGTTCTTTTTGCTTGGTCAGGTCCCCAAACTCTCTGCAGCAAAGATTGTAATGGGTTCGGGTTGGCATAGTTTGGAGGAGGCAGGGAGTCAGTGGGCAGGAGGAGTGGTGGAGAATGTGAGTGTCAAGGCATATTTTGCTGCAGGGAAGATACACTGAGGAGGGAAGATTTAGATTGGGTACTGGAAAGTAATTCTTTGCCATGAGATGAGGCCCTGGCACAGGTTTCCCAGAACACCTGTGGCTGCCCCTGGATCCCTGGCAGTGCCCAAGGCCAGGTTCAACGGGGCTTGGAACAGCCTGGGATGGTGGAAGGTGTCTCTGCCCATGGCAGAGGGTGGAACTGGATGATCCTTGAAGTCCCTTCCAGCCCAAACCATTCTGTGATATGATTCTGAGCATCTTCCCTGCGCATTTTAGATCTCTACACTGTGTTCAAGTCCTTCTCAGTGGGGAACCTTGACCTTGGCCAGTTTGGAATGTCCTTTTCTAGCAGTCATGCAGCCTGGGATCCAAATCCATGTGGGATGGAGAAGCACCTTCTCTCTGACAAAACAGCCAAGTAATACGGATCAGATGACCTGAAATCAGTGCTCATGAGCAACTTAACGAGCAGGCGTTTTCATTTGTCTGCATTCTTACATCTGGATATGTCCCTACAGTGTTACCTAAAATAGCTGGGTGTTTGATGGGAGCTGTGGAAACGAGGGGCCTGAGAGATATTATTCAACTGGGGGAAAGTTCAGAGCCTGCCTCCCACTTGTTTTTCTGCACGTGGGAGCAGAGAGCCACTGTGACAGGCAGCCAGGAGTTGTTTGCTTTGCTTCAGGGATGGCTTCTCCCGAGCTGGAATTTGTATTGACTGCTCCTGGCCTGTGCATTTGTACACATGTGCTTGCACATGGTCTCTTGCCTACTGAAAACTGGACTTTTTTCTCAAGAACCAAAAGATTCATGCTAAAGCAGTGCAGGTGACATATATATTTCTGATGGGAGTATGACTTTTTTTTTATTAGGGGATGTTTTTCCTTTTAAACTAAAGGACTTGAAATATGTATAAAAAGTGGTGGGATTGTTGTGCTTTATTGTTTGGTTTGGTTTTTCTTTCTTTCTTTGTGGAAACTGTTTTAGAGTACAAACCAAAAATCTGCTGATTTTTCTAGGATAAGGGATTGGCCTCTTTGCTTAAAGCACTGTTCCTCATCTGATTCTTTCACAGCTGTCTTACTCCAGGATTTCCTAGATGCTACTAGCATGCTTTTAGTGCACTAGCCCTAATGCTTGATGTATGTGGCAGCCTCCTCCAAGTCCATATTTGCATCCAACCCTACTTTGTTGTCAAACTTCACTGTGGAAAGAGGCTATTTCTGGAATCTTCACAGCTTTTCTTTCTGACCATTTATCCTCCATGCCTTCCCTGTCTGGAGCACCATTGCATTATTTGTCACGAGCCTCCTGTGTTCACATTGCTTACACTTACAAAGTTTCACGTGAATATAGGGTGTTATCCACTGGAGGCTGGCTTGGCGCTCTCCTGCGTGTGAGGTGCTGTGCCTGTGGATAATTCCTACCCCTGGTGCCGGTGTGCTCACTGTGGGTCGTTTCTGCCCCTGCTGCAGGTGTGTTCATCGTGGCAGCCAAGCGCACTCCCTTCGGGACTTACGGGGGGCTGCTGAAGGATTTCTCTGCCACCGACCTGACGGAGCATGCGGCCCGAGCCGCGCTGGCCGCGGGCAAGGTCCCGGCTGAGATCATCGACAGCGTCGTCGTGGGCAACGTCATGCAGGTTGGGAGCCTGGAAAATCTGCTGCTGGGGGGCTATTTCAGGCACCCTCTGTGTGGCCCTATAGATAGCTGCCTCTGGCTGGCAGCCAAAGGGGTGGAAGCAAAAGGGGTTGGTAGCAGTTTGCAGGGTAGTGTTTCCTGTTCGTGTTGGAGGGATGTGGGATCCTGCTTGTGATATGTGGTACTGTTGGGAACAGGACTTATCTTGCTTTTTTTAGTGTCAGAGGTAGTTTAAACGAGGGCAAGCTGACCTCCTAGAAATATGTATCAATTGACTGGTTAGTTGCTAAGCCCAGGTACATTTCCCCTGTTTTAGTGGCTTGACCTGTGTGACTCATGGATCAGTGGTTTTTCACTGGGTTGTATGAATCCCTTTCTATGTCAAGCCTGTGAGTGACTGGAGACTATTTCTCTTGTGTTTTCTGTAGAACTTTTTTGAGTGAATGTGAGTTTCCTTTGAGCTGGAAGGATACATGACCTGATTGGCAGAGACATTTGGGCAATCACATCTTCTCCAAAGATCACATCCATCTCCTTGTGAGGAGGATGCTGTTGTATGCATTGCAAAACTGCAGTTACCCACACCTATAGATGAGGATCTTTGATTTAGGCAAGATAGCAAAGAGCATTTCTAGATTTTCCTTTTTTGCTTTGTATTCTGATTTCACCATTGCTATTAAGGGTGGGGACTTTTATTTTGCACTGTGTGTTGCAAGGATGCAGAAGAAGCAAGTAACTTAGAACTTGGACAAATAACCAAAGAAATAGGCAGTATTCCTTCTTTGGATTTTCAGCCAAAAGAGTAGCTTTAAATTATTCTGTCTCATAAAACTATCTTCTCAGTGTCTTCTATTCAGCTCTTTAATTTTGTAAGAGCTGTCTGTAACCTATGAAAGAATTGCTGCACTCTAATCTCTTGTAGTGCTTTCACATAAAAAATTTCCTGGTGAAGTTTCTTTTAATTTTGACAATACACGTCTTTGCCTTTGCATCATACTTCCCATCCCAGTAGATTATTTTTTTAAAGTTCTGGCTTACTGATATTGTTTGATTAAATTTAATTAATTATGAATGTATGACTGTTTCAAACTCCTCTTCTTCAGCAGACATGGCTTGATTAATTTTAATTTCTTTTTCTGAACTGGCATTACGGTTGTAGCACTGTGCACAGAACTTTGTCTTTATAATACATGTTAACTTAGGACATGTTCCACAAGAGCATGAGCATTCTCTCTGGTTTTGGGTGGCCTTCCTCTGTCAGTCCGAGCAATATTAATTTACCTTAAAATAATTGCAGCTTGCCAGCCAGGATCTGCCATTGTGTCAGCCTGCTGTGTGGGTGCTGTTGTGAAAATAAGGGATAAGGGAAAACATTAAGTTGCTGACTTAAAACATATTTTCTTTAAAATGCACATTAAGACAGTAACACTTCCAGATCCTGTAGGATGGTGCCTTTTTGAATTGAGTGTTTCTTGTGAGCATTGGGATTTCTGCTGGATATACACCATCTTCTGTCAGGGATGCAATTACTCCATTCTGACTTCCCATGAAGGCTTTTTTGGCTTTCCAAATCAGTGAGAGTGTGACAAAAACTTGTTTCCTGTTCTGCCTGCAGAGCTCCTCAGATGCGATCTACATTGCAAGACACGTTGGTTTGCGTGTGGGAGTCCCCATGTCTGTCCCAGCCCTCACTGTCAACAGGCTCTGTGGCTCTGGCTTCCAGTCCATTGCCAATGGCTGCCAGGTACAAAGCTGTGTTTCTGTGCCAGTTGTAACTGTTGTCAGGCTGCCAACATGTAGAAACATGTCCTTTGTGTTTGGGGTGAGTCTTGACATGGACTTTTGGTAGAGATTTTTATTGTCCCGCACATTTTTTTTCCAGTTCAGTCACTACAGTGCCACATTGTGTGGTTGGTTTTTAAAATCCAAGTATTGTAATGATTTTTCTAGTTTAATCTAGTTCAATGTGGGGAATGCAGCAAGTATTAGCTGGTGAAATAGAGCTCAGCTGTGCAATAGTTGCATCCCACAATCCTGTTTGCATGAGCTGGAATTACTGGGCTCCAGGAGTCCTTAATTTCTTGATCGTTGTTTATATTCTCACCTGGCTAGCTGTGTAAGCAGCAACCTGTGCTTTTGAAGTGGGCTTTTGTTCAAAGATCCAGACCTCTCGTGGGTTAAGTAGTTTATAGTGTCCCTTCTCCTAAAATAGAGGAGAATCAACTTCTCTTTGAGTTGTCCAAAACCGTTGTGTAGGAGTACAGGGATTTTTATTTCATTTGCTCATACATTGCTTTCATGAATACTTGAACAAAGCAGATTGTTGGTTTTGTGGGATTTTTTTGGTTTTCCTTGGCTAAATAATTATTTTAGGTCTGATCCTCTAGAGGAAAAGATGTGAAAAATGTAGAGTTGAGGTTTCGTGTTTCCAGTAATATCTACCTGACTGTTTTTCGTGGTGCTTTTTGCAAGGGCCCTGTACACATTTGTCCACACTGAGAAAATCTGCTGGAGAATGTGATCAATTTTATTAAAAGTGCGGTTGTGAGGTCCTTTTCAAAGATGGTATTTCATCGATGCAGCCACTGCTGCTTAGATGCTCACAAAGCTTTTAGTAACTATAGGAAGCATCTCAGCACGTATTGCTACACACAAGTTGTTAACTAGCAATCTCAAATGTATATCAAGATAGTAGAATCATGGAACTGTTTGGGTTGGAAGGCGCATCAAAGGTCACCCTGTTCCACCCCCCTGCCATGGGCAGGGACACCTTCCACTACCCCAAGTTGCTCCAAGCCCTGTCCAGCCTGGCCTTGGATACTACCAGGGATCCAGAGGCAGCCACAGCTTCTCTGGGGTAATTTAATTTTCTTTCATTCTAGTTGATAAATAACCTCAACAGTCCAACTCAGTGAATCATTCTAAGGAATGCTCTGATGGTGCACGGAAGAATTGGGGCTTCAGGGTTTTGAGGGCTTTGCCATTGATGATTTAGTGTGTTCTGGGTACTTATTTTGGCAGCTACCTAGCTGCTGTCTTCTAAAATTATGTCCCTTTTTTTTTCAAATCATAAGGTCTTACTTCAGGCTTTGAAGTTTGTGTTCCTTTTGAGAAGAGCGAGAGCTCAAAACCACCAAGCTCAACCATTTGTGAGCCAAACCACATAAGTATGCAGATGCCTAATGTCTTTGTTCCTCTGCTCTATCATGTGTGCACACCCATATTCTCCTCCTCCCTCATGGATACAATCATTCTTTGCTGAAAGGAAGAAAAAGGGACGTGGCATGAAGGAGACGGACCCCAACCTTAACAGAAGGGTAAACCCTTCATAAATACATACACATGACTAAGTTTGGATTCATTCTGAGTTCTGTGCTTTGTGGGTGACAACCTCTTCTTTTAAAACAGTTGTTATTTTCTTACTCAGCAGGCTAAATCGTAGATATGTTTTGTTTTTCTGTGTTAACAGGAAATTTGCCTGAATGAGTCAGAAGTTGTTCTGTGTGGCGGAGCTGAAAGCATGAGCCAGGCTCCTTATGCGGTTCGAAAGGTTCGGTTTGGAACCAGATTAGGAGCAGAACTCAAGGTCTGGTACTTCTTTTGTTCTCTCAGCAGAGCAGTGTTTAGTATCAGGATTGCAGGCACTAAATCTTTGCAAATTAAGTGATTGGAGATTAGATCCAGACTTAGTAGTTTAAAGCATTTATCTAGTATTCGGACTGTATCAAAACAGGTGGTTCAGGCCATTTTGTGTAAAGCAGTTTCCCAGCTTTTCCAAAACCTTAATTGAGTTCCTGTTCCATGTTCAACATACCAATAGACACAAAATTGGATTCACTTGGTACATCATGTGCAAGCACTATGTACAAAATGTCTGTGAAATAGATGCACACACAGTTTAGGCAAGGCTAGTAATGCTGACAGTAGATAGACAGACTGGTAAAAAACATGTATCTCCAAGGTATGAGCATCTCTCAGTTTCAAAATTGGAAACTTGAAGTTAAATCCATTGACAGGTAAGTTATCTTTACATTTTCTTCTGAATATAAATCCTGAGTGAATACTGTAGGAAATGTGCAGCAGGATAAATTGATAATGTGCCGCCATTTACTCAGTAGATCATAACTGATATCAAAATGCAAAATTAGGATGTTTCAGCCCTTTGGGGCTTTTCCCCACACTGTATTTACATTGTGAAGATGGTGAATATGTTGTGTGCTTGGTTCTGTTCTTGTGTGGCACAGATCCTACAGACAGCACCTTCACAAAGTTGCTGATACACCAAGTACGTGCAGCAGTGGGTTCTTATCACCAAGATAACTGAATTACACAGTGACAAGTGAATGAATGGTTTACCTTCTTTACTGCTGACAGAGATAACAAAACCCATCTGTACTGACCAGGCTTGCCTTTGTCAGGTTGAGTGAAGGTAGACTTGGGTATTTTCTCCCCTGAGATGTTATTCCCACAGAAACCTTTGGCTCCTAGTAAGGGGATTTTACCTGACAGTAGAGAGAGAGCTAAGGAATCAGTAGGCTGCTGTGCCTTCTCACAGTGCCTCCTATTTCCCTCTTGGCAACCAGACAGGTGTGTTTGCTCACAGGGCTCTAATAAATAATTCATACAGAAGTGAAATATGCTGAAATACTAAAAATCTTTGCTTAAAGCTTTCCCCAAGCCTCCTGGGGCCACGTGGGAGTAGAAAGATTCACGCTAGAGCACAGTGGAGATTAACTAGAATAGCACACAAGAGTTTGCACACTGCTTTTCAGTGTGTTCGTTCTAATAAATCAATAAATTATCTGTAGGTAACCGGAATTAATTTTACAAAGAGCCATTAGTTTCCAGGAGGCTTCTGAACAGTTAGAAGCCTTCAGGAATAAATACAATATTGCTGTGCGTTCTGACTTTCTTCTCATAATGCTCCATGCAGTTGGAAGACACGTTGTGGGAAGCCCTGACGGATACACACGTTAAAATACCTATGGCACTGACAGCTGAAAACCTGGCTGCAAAATACAGCATCTCCCGGGAGGACTGCGACCGGTACGCGCTCAAAACGCAGCAGAGGTGCAAAGCTGGTGAGTACATGGAGAATGGAAGTGTTTATATGACACTAGTTTCAGGCCTGGTCAGTTTTTAGCATTGATTCAAAGTGTTCCCAGGTTTTCTCTGGTTCTTGGTGTAGTTTGTCCTTCTCTTTGCATGCTGTAATTTGTGATTTTGTTGGCCTCGTGGTACAAAAAACACATTCTTAGGGGGGTTGACTTTGGAATTATACTGAGTCAGGTGCTGTACCCCCCCCCAGCAGGTTAAGTAGGAGCCCCTTTTCACTGCCTTCCTGTGCCTTCCTCAGGGACATTCCATAGCTGTTGAGGCAGCAAACACCATTGGGCAGTCATGGGTCACCTCCTGCCTGAGTAGGATTCATGCTGGTGAATGTCATTTGTTGGTGCCCCTTTGGTGGGATGCAGCATTGTCCCAGCCATGCCTCACTGCCCTCCTTTCTTTCCCACTGCACGGCAGAACAGTCTTCCACAGTGACCCACATCCTTCTTGTGTGCCAGCATGTGCTGTAATTCATCTAAATCCTCCTTCTTTCTTTTGCAAATTGAATGTTGTTCTTGAATGCTTGAACAGTCAGAGCACATGGAATCTGAAGAGGGGATATTTGTTTAGGAGCTGTGTTTTAAACTGTTCTCTTGGTGATTTATGTGCCCAAAACCATAATTCAGAGGTGTTCGGCTCTGGGGCCTCCAAAATAAGAAAGATGTGGAGCTGGTGCAGCCAGTNTTCTGTGATTCAGTTACTGTGAAGTTTAGGCCAGAAACCAGTAGAATGTGCAGTGGCCATCCTCGGAATCAACATACTTTGCAGGCCCAAGGTGAACATGAGAAGGAAAGATCTAAGCCTGGTTTTAGATTCTAATTATGGTGCATTTTAACAGTTGCACTCTTGAAGGAAGATTCAATATTTTTTCCAGTGGGTGTAGAAGTGGTTTTTGTAATTTTTTTCATTGTTCATGACCTTTCCTGCTTGTTTCTCTTGTTACCTAACTCGTGCCATGCCTGGAGTCTTTGATAGAACCAGTGATTCTTGTTTTCTAGGATTTTACCTTGCTGTTTTTATTTCTGCCTGTAGGACCAGACCGTCTTATCCCACAGTAAAGAGAGAGCCCCGTGTGTAATCAGGAAAGAAAAAGGTTTTGAGGAATTTATTGAGAAGCCCAGAGGTAGCTAAACAACGTCAGATTTGACAGTTTTAGTGTCTTAGTTCTAAATATCTGTCCAATGTTTTATTAGGTGATATGGCCAGATGCTTTTTTGGGCATCTTAGATACCTGCAATGACTTGAATTGTTCTAGGTTGTTTAGGCAGCTGAATCCCATTCTGAGATCCTGTCTTGGCAGTTGAGAGCCTTTCATGGAGCACCTTGAATAGGATTTTGATTGATATACAGTGTCTTATGAACAGAAACAATGTGGCTCAAGAGGTTTTTTGCACATTCCTCTTTGAGTGAGATTTACATCTTGGCCATCTGAGAAATGACAGAGCTGTAAAATACTGACAGAGCAGTAAAGGGAAATATGTACTAAAAATAAACCTAGTGCTTTTTAAAAAAAAAAAAAAAGCCAAAAGGAGTTCTGCTGTTTAAACCTGAAATAAAGTTTCAATATTTGAGACTTGCTTTGGAGAAGTTTGAGGGTGTACTTATATCATTTTTGCCCAATTTCTTAAAAAACAAAAAAAGCCCTAACAATGAAACACAAACCAATTTATTTAAGCAAAATAAAGCATAAGTATTGCTGCCCCTGAACTTTTGGTTCAAATAGATCAGAAGTTGTGTGCACTTGAAAATATGATTGTTAGTCATGCTGAGCAGTCATTTTGATGTTTTTATCCTCTTAGTCCTTTTATTTTCCTTTCTTTGGTTGCAGCTAACGATGCTGGCTACTTTAATGCTGAGATGGCACCAATTGAAGTGAAGACAAAAAAGGGTAAAGAGAACATGCAAAAGGATGAGCACCCCAAACCCCAGACCACGATGGAACAGCTGACAAAACTCCCTTGTGTCTTCAAAAAGGATGGAACAGTCACGGCTGGGAATGCTTCAGTGAGTACATCAGACCCTTGGGCTGGGCAGGTGTCCCCTCTGTGGTTCTCCAAATTTATTGCCACTGTTTTTATCTCTCACCAGCTGGCTGTCAGTGGTGTCTCCTGACAAAAATTACTTCTAATTCTGCAGCTAAATGTCCCTGGCTTGCTCTTCCAGCCCCGAGGTGCCAGGGGGTTCTTCAGTTAGTTCCTAAGTCCTAAAATTTGATTCTGTGGATTGCCAGTGAGGCAGTGGCACTTCTCCATCAGCCTTGAGTTGTGCAGTTGGTGGCTGCAGTGGCTGTGTAGCCACTCTACTTTCACTTGTGTGCAGTGGTTACTGAGCATTTGCTTTAAACCTACATTTTGTTAGTGGACATGCTGCTGCTGCTCGTCTTTGTACCACAGCTACTGTCCTCTCTCCCCCAAACCACAATTTGCTCTTACCCAGAATATACTCAGTGCTTAGCATGTCATTATGGACTGTTTTCTTACAGTCATTATCTTAATTAATTGATTAAAGTTCCTTGGGCCAGATGGAGTACTGTGATCATACAGTCGGAACTCGTGCCTAAAATAGATCATAGCCACAGTGATCCCAGCGTGGGTGTCTGTAAAGTATCTTTTGTAATTAATAGCATATATAATATCCATTATTAATAGTGGCCTTGCGAGTCAGCAGAATCATATTTCCAATGCAGGGAAGACTTTTTTTTCTTTTGTAACACATTGGAATTCATTAAACATTTATCTGTAGATAACTTTTTTCCCTATCCTCAGAATAGTGAAAGATTATCTTTCATTGTTTTGAATAAACATAGTTAAATGTTAATTATAGTATCTTAGACTCAAGCCGTTTTTTGGGGTTTAGCTTTAAGAGTTTGAGGATTTTTTTCGTTTGTTTGTATTTTCTCACTAAGACTGCTTCTCTGTTTTACTGCAAGGGCGTGTGTGATGGAGCTGGTGCAGTCATCCTTGCCAGTGAATCAGCACTTAAAAAGCACAGTCTTACTCCTCTGGCAAGAGTAGTAGCTTATCACTCAGCTGGCTGTGACCCTTCCATCATGGGCATTGGTAAGTTGCAATAAAGCACATAATTTTCTAGCATCAAGCAGCATTACAATGTTTTTGTCATGGGCATTCTGAAGGAAAGAAAAGGATGCTGCATTGTGCTCAGGCTGGTGGCTCTGAAGGTGTTTGTGTGTCCTGCTGTCCATCCCGCTGTGTCAGTCCATCCTTGTTGTGCAGAGAGACAGATTTGCTCCTCAGTTTGGCTGTAAGGGTTTGTGCAGTGTCTGACCCATAGTAATAGCATGGGTACAGTCCCCCAGGCTCTTTCTTCCCCTTTTTTGCTGTCCCTTTTAGTCATGCTCAAACATTTTTTAAAATCATTTTCTCCTAAAATTCACTTCAGTTTCCTGTAAGCTCTAAATCCCATGATAAAGTGTGTAACTATGAGTTGCCTGCCTCACCTCTTGCTGATGGAGGGTGACTATGTGAACACCTTTCAGCAGTTACTCAGTGGCTCAAGCTGCTTGGATCCCAGGATATGTATCTGTTCAGGTATTACTTGGCAAACCAAATCCTTTATTGGTTGTTCTAGTCCTTTACTTTTTGTTTCCTCATCAAGCGTCTCTTAGTGCAAACAATCCCTGAAAGCCAGTCCAGACACCACAGGATTTTTCCGTGTAGTTTAGTTTGCAGACAGCATTGTATCCCAGCATTGCTTCTCCTCTCCGTTGTTCTGTTCAGAAGAGCGGTTGTTGGCTGGTTCTGTGTGTCAGTAGAAATGCAAATGAGGCATTGTCAGATTTGTTTTCCTAGTCAGACTGTCTGACTGACACAGCCTTCAAAGCAAACGTGGAGGGAGGGTTTCTTTCACTGGACTTTGTGCTGGCATTGTGCTTCCTAAACCAACCCATTCTCTCTAGGTCAGGCAACTCTTCTAGCTTGTTTAAAAACTTCATAAATCAAATGCAGGATCACTTACTATCCCAACTTCTTCACACCACAGCTTGTCCCCAGGTCAAAGTGACCAGGTGAGATTCGTCGACATGACAGCAGCAGATCTGACAAACAGGAGCTCAGTCTGAGCCACTGGAGTCCTGTCTCACAGAGTCCAGGGAGAGAATTCATTGTCTTAAAAAAGAAAGAGAGGGGAAAAAGTGTACTTGGCTGTCATTAGGGGTCTTTGTGTTGTCTAGGTGAGACCCTCCCATTACTCTCATGCGTAACAGGCATACTAAATTCCTTCCCTAATGAGATGCAGTTAGAGTCTAGTGTTAAGCTGCCTGGGGCTCCCTGATACTCCTCTGAGCTCTGAACTGGGCCCTTTCTTCTTTTAATTTTTGTGTCTCTTTGGTAATTCACTTATTTTTATGTTTTTATGCTTTGAGCTATGTGTTTTCAAACATTTTTTGGCGGTGTGATAACATTTAGGATTGTTCATGTTTTAGAATGGAATGATCACCATCTAGCATCTCAGTATGTTTCTCCTACAAGCATGTACCTCAAATGCCCTTTGAGTGTGTGTTACATTAGGTAGCTGTGTTTGGGATTAATTTCCCTTAGTATATTATACTAGGTTATAGAAGGCAGCTTTCTTCCAGAGGACAGTTTTGTTGCCAAACTCTTAATGGTCTAAAAACCAAAATCTTACTTTCTTCAATTGTCCGAGACCTGGATGTGAAGGAGCATTTAATTGTTTGAAATAAACTAATTAAATGTTAGGCTTTTTACTAGAAGACTTTCAGATATTTTAAGACCTAAACAACAATACCCATAACTAAGCACATGACCAGCACAGTCTAGAACAGCCTGGTTTTTTTCCTTTTTGGTTTACCTGGAGGCTGCAGGTTGTGAGGAAAGAACAGATGGAACCAAGAGTACTGGGAAGGAGAATGCCCCAAAACCACTGTGAAGTTGTTTCATTTGCCTGGGGACTGTCACTTCTCTTGACTTGGAAGCTCTGTGTTAAGCAGTAGTGACACTCAGAGCTTTCCCTGGCTGTATGTTGGCAAGGAGACCAAGTAGTTTTGAGATTTAGTTCTCTTACCACCTAAGAGAGCAGGTGAGTGACATATCCAGAATTCGCTGGCTGCACAGAGGCTCATGGGAGGGGATCTCATGAGGCTTTATGACTTTATCCTATGTAAAACAAGTTTTGAATACTTAAGTTATTAATTTTTTAAAATTTAACCGACTATGTATATGATTTCCAAACAGGCCCTGTACCTGCAATTACAGAGGTTTTGAAGAAAGCAGGACTGACGCTGAAGGATATGGATTTGGTAGAGGTGAGATGTTTTTACAGGAGCAGTGGTTTTATCCCTGATTTTTTTAGCAGACGGATCCCACTCATGCCATGTAGGTGTTCCTGCCTGTCAGGAGCCTGCCTGACCTCTGTCCATCCAGTTTCTGCTGCACAGTCACTACAAAAATCCTAGGCATCTGGAAACTGGAATTGGTGTGATCACATTCCATGGAACAAAAATATCCTCATGTGATATGATGTTTTACTCTGTTGGCTGGACTGCTCATGTTTTTAATAAGTCATACTTGTGAACAGGGCCTTTTTCTGTCAGAGCAGCAGGCTCTTCGTGGATCCACTGCCTCAGAACATACTGTACCTTTTTTTATAAAATATACCTCATAATTACTTAGTGTTTGAAATTAGTTGGGTTGGATTGAGGGATCTATGTTGGCTGTGCATGCTTTTATAAACACAGAGTTTAATATTTTTCTCTAAAGGACCTGGAGGAGCAGTTCACCTCATTTAATCTTGTTTGCACACATACTGCTGAAAGCTGGTGTAAAAGTTCTGTCTTTTCTCTGGTGCTTTAGGTAAATGAGGCATTTGCACCTCAGTACCTGGCTGTGGAAAAAGTGTTGGGCCTTGACCCTGAGAAAACCAACGTCAATGGAGGTGCCATTGCCATCGGCCACCCTCTGGGGGCCTCAGGGTCACGGATCACGGCTCACCTGGTGCATGAGTTAAGGTATGCACATACACAGGAGAGCTCAGAGTGGGGGCAGTGCTGGTGGATTTATGTCTGCAGGCATTCTGAGCACAGATGCCACATGACTAAACTCTTCCAGTCAAAACTTAAAGCTTAAAACTCTCCTTGCTGGAATGTGCAACTTTCTGTATGAATTTGCCATCTCTGTGCTGCACTGCAGGTCCTGCACTTGCCTCACATTCCATCCTGTTGTCATTACAGCTCTCTTTAGTTCACCTAGATCTAATCCAAGCCCACAGGAGTCTGTAGGAAGGTTTCCTTTTTTTGAAATGGCCTTTGAGCAAAGTCTGTTCTCTTTGTCTGTGGTGCATTTAATAGAATCAGAGTTCTAGAATGGTCTGGGTGGGAAGGGACCTCTAAAGACCATCTCATTCCACCCCCTGCCCTGGGCAGGGACACCTTCCACTCTCCCAGTTTGCTCCAAGCCCTGTCCAGCCTGGCCTTGGACACTGCCAGGGATCCAGGGGCAGCCACAGCTGCTCTGGGGAACCTTTGCCAGAGCCTCACCATCCTCCCAGCCAGGAATTTCTTCCGCATATCCCATCCATCCTTGCCTTCCGCCACTGGGAAGCCGTTCCTTGTGTCCTGTCCTTCCATGCCTTGTCCCCAGTCCTTCTCCAGTCCCCTTTAGCTACTGCAAGCTTTAAAAGACTTTGTCGTCACCTTCTCTCTCCTGTGGTCCATTTTCAGAAATTCTGGCTCTTTTGGCTTGCTTGATAGGCTTAGCACCATTTTAATCTGAATTTTCCTTTTACCCTGCCCCTCACGGTAGAGATCACTGTGTCTCTGTGTGTAGTTGCAATGCTGTCCTAGTGCTCAGCCATGAAGCCTCAGATCATTTGCACCTGGCCGAAAACTGTTTTTTGGAGTGTGGCTGACAGAAACTTAGCATTTAAAAACCACCTCAGCAGAGTTTAAAAACTACTCTAGAAATGTTCAGGTGGGGTCTAGTGGAAGAGGTCCCTGCCTGTGGCAGAGGTTGGAACAAGATGAGTTTTAAAGTCATTGTTCAGAAATACTTCATCAGTTGAGACTTGATGGTATTTTGCTAGAAAAAGAACAACATACACGTTCTAAAACGTCATCCTCAGTAACACCCAGTTGGTAGCTGGTTTCCTTTCATAGAATCAGGCCAGGAGCTGCTGTGTTTCCCTTCAGGTAACAGATGTCCCCTGTTGCTGTTTCTGAGCAGGCGCCGTGGCGGGAAGTACGCGGTTGGATCGGCGTGCATCGGCGGGGGGCAAGGCATTGCTGTGGTCATTGAGAACACAGCCTGATGGATCCTGGGCACTGCAGCCTGGCCTGAGCTGCTGATTCCCCGACAAACCTGCCTCCTCTGACTGCAGAGCACCACTGTGTGCCTTCCCTGCAAGGTAAAGGAATGGCTGGGAAGTCAGAATTCTGAACATAAAAGATTCATTGATGTCTTTCTAACTAAAGGAAGTGCAGCATCAATATAATTTCACACTGATGAAGTATTTTCTGAAAGGCTCTTTTCAATCAATGTATTTCTGTAGGCAAAATTATTTTCATTTCCTGGGGAAATTGCCTGTCAAACTTTCACCCAACCTGCCTTAAAATAGCAGCCAGTGTAGCTTTTTAAGCAAGTATTGCTTAAACTTATTCCAGCTACTGACACTGTCTGGCAGATGTGCCTCTTTTATTATCAGGAAATGTGAAAATGTAATCAGAGACTTTCTGAAGTATATGTTGATTGTAGATTGATGGCTGTTAACCTGTACCCTGCTGTTGTGCAAGGGAAAAGAAAATAAACAGAAGCTGAAATTTCCATTGTGCCTCCAAAAACAATAATAAATATATCACAAAAAGAAAAAGGGCTTGGCGTTCTGTTTGTGAGTTTGCTTTAAAAGTAAATCACTGTGAGAATTGTTGCTTTTGGGAAATCAGTGTTGGGTTTTGGAGAGAATGTTTTTCCTGGTTGAGGAATAACTGGTGTTTGTTAGGTAGTTTCTAGAGAACTCCATCAAATCTGCCAGCCCTCCGAGAAGGGGTGTGACTGCATCTGGCTGTGTTGCCACATGGTAACTGCATGCATTCAGCATCTCATTCCTAAACTTCCTCTGATGGTATCACCCACGTTTCGTGGGTTTGTTGGTGTGTGGCTGTTCTTGGCCGGTTTGGGAGGTGCAGCTCCAAGGAAGCTGCCTGGCCTCTCAGAGGCAGGGGAGTTCAAGTTATGAATCATTTGACAGAACCAGCAATGACATTGGGGTGAAATGAGATCTTTGTGCTCACTGGAGTCCTTCAGGCTTGCAGCTTGCTCTGATGTGCATGTCTGCATCAGGTACTCACTGGAGAGAACCCTGTCAGAGACAGCACACACTTCTCCATAGCACTGGAGCAGGAGCAGAGACTTCAGCCTTTACTCTTTCTCATCCTCTGTCCACTGTCAAATTATTCCTTATCTTACAGCAGCTTCTTGTCACTCTGCTGGATTGTGAAAGCCAGGCAGTTACTCAAACCTGCCTGCCTAGCCTAGCAGGAAATTCAGGTCAAGGCAAGTGTTGCTACAGCTGATGGATAACAAATCAAGTATGCTGACCACCTTCCCAGGGGTTTTCATGGATGCAGTGTCTTTTGCAACTGTAGAGATATTTAGCACTTTTTATATGGATTAAAAAAACTCCAACCAACCCAGCTGCCACAGGGCAGCAAACCAGGTGTTCACCTGATACAGTATCTGTTTTCCTCTTTCTACTCTTATTGTAGTAAATTTGGATTGCTGGGCTTTCACTGCTCAAAATACATTTGCCACATGGCTTTTGCCGCATCCTTTGCAGGAGGATTTTTATTCTTTAATAACCAGTAGTGCCTTCTGTAATAACTAATAACTAATTCCTTCTCCGAGCCATAGAAGCATGGAGTTATCTGAGTTGGAAGAGACCCACAAAGATCATCCAGTGCAGCTCCTGGCCCTGCACAGGCACCCCAACAACCCTGGGCATCCCTGTCCAAACACTCCTGGAGCTCTGGCAGCGTCGGGGCCCTGCCTGTTCCCTGGGGAGCCTGGGCGGTGCCCAGCACCCCCTGGGGGAAAAACCTTTCCCTGATACCCAACCTAAACCTGCTCTTACAGAACTTCATGTCATGCCCTCTCAGAGATCTGGTCACAGATATCGTGGATGGGTGCTGCCCCTCCGCTTGCCCTCATGAAGGAATCTGTGGGCTGTGTATGATCATTGAATTCTCATTTCCAGAGAACCGGATGAAGTTTTTCCAGGATCTCATCCCCATGTAATAACAGTTCTTTCTGAGCTCAGCACTGTGTGTTTACAGTAAATCCCCTTCATGCACTTTATTTTGCACATATTGTTTCATTTTCCCTTTTTATCACTGTAATTTTTGAGATGTGTGTAATTCTAGCCATGAGAGCTGTATTTGGTCATCCTGAATAATTGCATATTTTCTGCATAATGCATCATGGTGTCCACCTTATTTTCCAGAGAACTTTTTATGTATAAGCTACAACTTCAGATACGTTGAGAAATGTATTGTCAGCACAGATGATTGTACATCCTCCTGCCAGTAACCTTTCTTTGCACTGTAAGCCAAGTGCTTATTCCCAAACCATTTTTTATCCCGTTCATTTCCTGTAAGAGCCTCTGATGAGGAGCTTTGCCACACTAAAGTGAAGCAGTGAAAAATCCTTTCCCAGGAAGTTGCTGGGACTTTAGATGGTGCAGCTCTAACACTTGCAGCTTCTTCCACAGCACCCAGCTGAGGTCAGCCAGCTCGATGTGTTCATGGAACCATGGAATGGTTTGGGTTGGAAGGGACCTTGGAGATTGTCCCACTCCACCCTCTGCCATGGATAGGAACACCCTCCGCTAGATGAGATTGTTCCAACCTGGCGTTGGACAACTTCCAGAGATCCAGGGGCAGCCACAGCTGCTCTGGGCACCTTGTGCCAGGGCCTGCCCACTCTCACAGCCAGGAATTCCTTCCCAATATCCCATCTAAACCTACTCTGTTTCAATTAAACTGGTGAATGATTGAGACCATTGAAAATCACTGCATTCCTCTTCTGTAGTTCCTGATTTCCCATATAAGCCTAGAGCATGGCATTCTCAAAAGGGCAAAACCAGGCCCTGCACAAACACAGTTTGCTGGACTTCAGAATACAGAATCACAGAATGGTTTGAGCTGGAAGGCACATTAAAGATCATCTACTTCCAAGCCCAGTGACATGGGTAGGGGTTCAAAATACGACTTTTTCTTGCTATTGTGAAAAATGAGCACAAGCATTGATGTTTGATTCCTGAGCCAGTCTTCCACAATACATAGGGGTGCTGAGCCTTGAGGCTTTGGTCTGAGCTTGTCTTTGCTATCAGTTATTACAGAATAACATCAGCAATACCTGATCCTTGTGCTAACTCCCAACTATGTTCTCTGATTTCCTGGATATAGCAATAGTAGAGCTGTGTTTCTGCCTTTGGGAAATTAAGGCATCTCTGCTGAGAGCAGCTGGGATTAGGGGAATTTAAGTGTCCTGGAAGGAGCAGGAGATAAGAAATGTGTTAGATTGTAGAGGGATAATCACATACCTCAAGTGTACTAAGTGCATGTTTTTTTGTTTTAAACTTTTTAGGCTCAGTTGCATTCTTTACGTGAATAGTCTTCTGTTAGGCAGTATAATGAAAATGCTAATTTCTTTTTCTTTTTTTTTTTTTTTGAAACGTGTGGAGAAAGAAAGGGCATGTAGGATTTACTGCCCATGTAGAACTGTGCAGGATTTACTCCTACAGGCAGGGGTAGCTTTCTACCACTGGGTGGAGCGTTTTAAACACCCTGCAAAGCATCTGCACTCCTTGCAGTAGCACAGCCTTTCTCCGAAATGCTTGATAGATTAAACCTTGAAACTGAAACACTTGGAAATTCACGCCCCATTTCTGCTTTTGTGGTTTTTAAACAGGAGCTACCATGACACCAGCACGAGTTGTGTGGTGCTGCTGAGCTCCAAGGGCGTTGGGAGGCATTTGGTGTTTTACAGAGTGGGTCCCAGCAGTTTGAAGAGATGATGACTGGAGTGCTACGTCTGGCAGGACATGAAGAGAATAGATTCTGTGGCTGCTTGATCCAGAAAAAAAGCTATTAAACCTTAATCCTAAACAACTGTTTGCGAGAGAGAGGGAGAAGGTACAGAGGCCTGACAGAGATAGACTTACCTGTCTCATTCCTTTCTGAATTAGATATAAGCAGTTCCCTTATACTGCTAGTGGAGCTCCAGTAATGAAGATGGGATGTTGTGTAGCATTCTATGTATAAAAAAATTACATCTTGAAGCTCCTAAAGTGCACATTTTCAGGGAAGTCTCACCTCATCGTGAGAGTATTTCTATTAAGCTCTTCCTCCATCTGCAAATCCAGACGTTTTCCATCTGGTGAGATGCTGTTAAGCTGGGCAGGGCTCTGTCTGGCCTCTCCACCTGCCAAAGTCTGTGCTGTCTAACTGGGATGCTGCAGGGGGATGCTGAGGGGGATCAGAGGGGAAATTAATCCTTCTGAGAGCTCAGAGCTAAGGGTTTAGTAACAGGGATGCACTTCCCCTCTTCTGGAAACAGCTACAGGGAACTTAGTGCTGGTTGTGTCTCTGCTGACTTTGGTACATTTACATGAAAAACGAAATTCAACAGGTGGAGCAGGAATTAAGTTTGAGTTACACATGTGGTTGTTGGTTTTAGTTTAATACTGGATGAGTATTTCTCATGGAAGCAAGTTAAGATCAAAAGGTAACGTTTTAGGACTTGGGGGTGCTCTTTGAGAACAAGTCCAGCTGTAGAGCTAGTGATGCCTGGTCAAAGTCCTGGAGCCATAGGAATTGCAGGGCAGATCAGGTGTAATCTCAGGCTGCTAATCCACAGCTATTTGAAACTGTCACCATGACAGACTCCTCCTGGTAGGTATTAAGCCAGAGCAGCTATTGTTTTCCCTCTGGTGGTCATGCTCTTGCTCTGATTCAGCAGAAGCAGGGCTGTGTGTTCACACCCTACCTGGGCTGGATGTTTTCTGTAAGATCAGGAATTGCCCAAATGTGGCATTAGTAATTGTGAAAGCAGTGCTGTAATCTCTGTGAAAATCAGCAAGACAGGGAGCTGTTGCACAGAAGCTGAAGAAGGCAGCAGGCTCTGGGAGTGAACCTGTCAGTCTGGAGAGGTTGTGATGCCCAGCCTGGACACCCAGAGCCAGGCACACCAAATTCCTTGCTGTCCCAAACACAGACATCACACCATGTCCTCTGCATTAGCACAGGGGACTTAGAATAACAACCAAAAAATTAACAAAGCAAGCATCTGTGAGCCAAAACCTGAACTGTGGGGTTGCAGGAAGCAGGAGGAGGGGAAAGGCTTTGTGCCCTCATTTCTGTGTTGCTGCCTGATAACCTCTGTTAACCTATGGAATGTTTTTCATTCCTGTTATTAACTAATCTGTTAAAGGAGCTTGTAAGCACCATCTGACCACATTTCAAAGGAAAGCTTACCCAAGTTTTGCTTTGAGAGATTTGAGCACTGACAGCAAGCTGGAAGCTCAGAATTTTTACGATGTTAGATTGTTCTGCAAGTTCCTCACTGTGCTAGATCCAAACATGTTTCTTCAGTGTTGACTGCATGTCTTCTACTTCACATATTTTCTCTAGCAGTGTATTTATTATAGCTGTTGCCGAGGAGGAAAAGGAAATTAATCCCTCTTCATAAACATTTAGCTCTAGTGCAAGATACACATGATGTAATCATTGGGCTTTTTGTTTTTCTCGTAGGAGTGTTTTACACAACGTTTTTCCTCTCTGCTGTGGTTATTTATAAATAGAGATTTTTCAGGCCTTGAGAAGGGATTTGTAAAATGTAGAGTGTGAAGCAGAAGGCAATGTAATTTAAACATGGGAGGGAGAACTTAAGAGATGACAGAGCATTGAGAAGTTGTATTTACTGAACACTGATTGTTGTATTGAGCATGAAAAAACTCATTTTCAGAAGGCTCGTCGTACACTCACCAGGCTAAAGTTTCTCGCCTAAAGATATTTAGTACAAACTAAAGATATGCTCTTTTTAATAAAAGTACATTCACCAAACTCCAGAAACTTCTAAATAACCTTAAAAATAATCATAAAACCATGAGATTCAGCAATCTACAGTTGCTAGAACGGTAACAAATATTACTGATTTGGAAAAAAGCGTTGTGGTGAGCAAAAAGTAGAACATTTATGACTACTTCTCTAACCATGGCAAGTCAGTCTGCAAGTAAGATTCAGGAGAGGTTGTAAGGAAGTAGAATATGGAGTAGGCTGAGTATGGAGTAGAGTATGGATTAGATATTGAGTGTGGAATAGTTTAAAGTTGAGGGAAAGGGCAAGTATGGATAGGAACCAAGAGCTCACTGTGGCAAGTATTGGATGCAGCTACACAAACACCAGCATTTATTAATTAATGCTGATTCTAAAGAACAGGTGAGGTTCAGGAGCTGTTTGCCTTCACCAGGGGTGTCGTGCCTGTGTCACCACCTGTAGCATTTTGTCCTGGAGACTGGGAACCCCGAGTCCTGGTGCTCTGGGCAGAAGTGTGTGCTCCAGGATTCTGTGCTGCTGTTTTCTCTCAGAGCAGCTCCCAGATACTGCCGTGGAGCCCCATGACTGCAAAGCAGGTGTGCCCCTTGCTCAAGTCTCGTTTCTTTGAGGGCTGGGCTCTGTCTTCAGCCTTTTCCTGCTCTGCCCAGCACTGGGGTGGGAGGAAGGGTCATGGAGTGCCATGGAAAAATGCAGTTGCAGGCCTAAAAATAGATTCCTGAGAATGACTCAAGAACCAACCAAATCCAAAGAATCTGTGGTATGTTGCTACCACCTGTGTAATTCCAGCCTGAATCACTGGCTTTGGAGGAGGATTTCACTGTGTTTCCCCTGGGCAGGAAGGGGGAGTGCCAGTGACTCCCATCCCTGCATGTATGATGGAGGATAAGCAGCTTGGGGCTCTAACCATATAGAGATGTTCTTTTTTTCCTTTCTTTACAGCTTTCCTTCCCTGCTCTTGTCTTGCTTACAGTGTGGTTTGGGCACTGGTGCGTTATTTGGCACAAGGTTTGGAGGCAGCCAGAGGAGACAGAGGAGACACTGCTGCAATGGGCCTCTCCATGAGATTGCTGAAGGTGCACTGAACTCGCTCTCATCCCTCAGCCTGCTTCCCAGAGAGGGCGGGAGCCAGACTTTTGTGTATCAGGAGGTTCTTTGGTTTGGTTTGACACTGCAAGTGGTCCCCTGTCCTAGACTCGGGGAATGTGTGGGGTTGGAAGGGACCTTGAAGCTCACCTTGTTCCACACCCTGCCATAGGCAGGGACACCTTCTGCTAGCCCACGTTGCTGTGTCCCATCCATGGACCTGAGGAACACAGTGCACAAGTACAAGAGGCATTTGGAATTAAGGTGCAAAGCTGCAGAGGCACCCAAAGCCTCGGTGCCCACCCTCCCCACAATCCCACTTCCTCACACTCTGCTGGATACATTTCCCTGTGCAAAGTTTGAGCTCAAGTCAGTAGGTTGTTTTTGCCTCAAGCCCTGGGTAGAATCTGGGAGCAGAGCTATTAGCGTAGGTGAAATCTGAATTTTAAAAAAACTATTTTTCTCTGGAATGAAGTACATTAAAATTCCAAGATGCCTGCCTCCCTTGTGTGAGATACCTTGTCAAACCATTATTTACTACTGATAGTGCTGGGATAGACCATGGAATCACAGAATGGTTTGGGTTGGCTGGGACTTTTGAAGGACACCCTGCAATGAGTTGGGATGCCTTCCACCAGACCAGGTTGGTCAGAGCCCTATCCAGCCTGGCCTTGGGGTTTCCAGGGGTGGGGTATCAGGGATGCACCAAATGCCTGGTACAAAGCTGTACCACACTGCATGCACTGGATGTCAGAATCTGGTAGAGTGTAGATAATGAGCCAAAACCTGACTTTCAAGTTCATGGCCCTGATCTCATGTTCCACCCCAACCCCTGAGCTTATTCCAGCACCAGCCTGGCTTACATGGCCCTTTCCCAGGAGAGCAGCTGAGCTCTCCTGTTGGCCTTAGCCACTGCCAGGCTGCAGGTGGGGAGCTCCGTAGTGGGACTCCAACCCTGACATTCCAACTAGTCACCTGCAGCATCCACAGCTGAAGCAGCTCTTGATGTGCAACTGAGAGAGGGTTCCAGGCTGCCCAAAGGGGTGTTCAGTGCCCAGGTTCCTCATCCCCCAGCAATAGGGCTGTGCCAGGCAGGTTCAGCGTCGTGTGTAGCTCCCTTAGCTCTTCACTGTTCTGTATTTTATTCACCCTGAAAAACCTGGCACCTGAGCAGCTCAGGGCTTCTGGAGGAGCACAAGTGCTGTGTGAGCACATAGTGTGATCCCAGATGAGGGGAGATAAGGTTAAGTTGGTGTGTGCCGCATCCACAGGGCCCGATTAGGAAATGAGTGTTCTCAGCAGTTGCTGAACATGTGCATTTTACAGTCTGTTGTTTGTCCTAGGGGAAGTTTTATTTATTACGTAAATTTATGATTTGTGAGCTCCACTGAGGCCAGAACAGGGGTCAGTTTGACATGTTTTGAAGTGACTATCAGCTGTTTAAAGCATGGATTTCGTATAAATAAAATCCTTTAGGACATCAACCACCAGAAATATGCTGGAGTTCATCAAGGTTTTAGTTAATCTGCTAGTAAACTTGCAGCTGGAGCTGCCTGTGCCCCTTTCAGCCATGAGAGTTTGAGATAGGAACACAAAGGAAGGACTCTTCATAGGGAATATAACATTCTAGTGATGGCAACTGTATTTCTAAAAATTTTTCATGTGACTTGTTTCCTTCATGTTTCCTGTTGCAGGTGTGTGCACAGTGCTGATAGATTGGTGGACATGCAGTGCGAGCTAAGGCATCACTGGCTTTTGCAGGCTGGTGGTGTTCTCCAAGCTCTCCTTGTGCTGAGAAGAAGTAAAAGAGGTCTCTCTCCTCCCATTTCAGGTCTTGATGCCTGAATGATGGAAATTTTTGCAACTACTATTGCACAATTGTGCACCTGCATGAATGTGGCTGCTGAATGTGGTGGGACTCCTCCAGTCTCAGCCCTAAGGGTACGTGGTAGCTGTGCAGCTCAGTGCTAGAATAAGGAAAATTAGATGTGATTTAAAGAGTGGTTTAAACTGAGCACCCTGTTCTCCCTGCTCTCCAGGGAGGTGTCAGAGTTGGTGGTTGTTCTGCTGGAAGAAACCTCTTCCAGCCTACTGCTTCCCTATGGGACAGGGCTCAGCCTGCCCATCGTCCTGTGGCACAGACAAGATCAGTAGGGAGGCTTGTACCCTTCCTGAGGAACAGGGAGAGAAACACCTGCATTCCTTTTCCTTGTGAGACAAAGAGTTACATCACTGTCAGCACTCAGAGCTGGACTGGTGTCAGTCCCTCCACCTGTGTGTGAGCACTAAAGACAACCAGAGCAAACACATGGAGCTTGGGATCAGCCTGTGGCATAAGGCAGACCCTTCTGCTATGTTTGACCTCTTCGTTCCGTTTTCCAGGTGTGCTTCAAGCCCTTGAGTGTGCACAGCAGCAGAGGTGCCTGCCGGGGCAGGGCTGCTCGGCTGGAATGCCCTCAAGGTTGGAACAGCGTGGACAAGCTGTTCCTTGGAGAAGTGGTTTCTCCTGCTTTTTGTTTGGGACTGTGCCCCTGGTCTTGCTCAGCAGCAAGCTCTCTGGCAGGTGGGGAGCACTGGTTCCACCTGCTCTGTTCCTCCCACAGCTGCTCTGTTTGCCTCAGCCCAGGTCTGCAGGCTGCAGGGATGGGGTGGAGCCATTCCTCCAGGCTCAGTGCCTGGGGATGCTGCCCTCGCCCAAGAAGGGCAGCAGGAGTGCACTGTGCTGTTGTCACAGCTGGCAGAGGTTCTCTGGGGAGACCTGGGAGAGGTGGCACCTCTGTTTTATCCGTCACAATGCCCCAAATTTCCTGTGCAGCTGCTCTGGCAGAGCTGTTCATGTGGGCACCTGGGGCAAGGCTGTTCATACCCGTATTTGTGTGTCAGGCTGTTCATAGCCATGTTTGTCCACATTAGCACACTCAGGGCTGCCTCTGAAAAGGCCCAGCTGCATTTGCAGAGCAGATGAGTATCTTGGGTGTACTTGGAGCTGAGGAACATGCCACATCTTGCATGGCCTGCAGCAGCATGCAGCACACACGAGTCCTGTGCATCCCTGCAGTCACACCATGTGGCTGATCACTGACATGATGGCATGAGACCCTGTTTAGGGGGGGCTCCAGCATTTCCTCCAACAAAGAGATGGCTAAAGGTCAGGCTGAGCTTTGCCTGAGTTCTTGGGCAGCCACGGACCATGCAGAAAACCATCCCTGGATGAGGCCATCCATCTCCTGAAGGCGAGGGTTGGGGATACCTGGCAAATAAAGTGTATAAGCCATGGCTTTACAGTGTTCCTCAGCACTTGTGGCCTGGAGTTAATTCTTTTTCTGTACTCAGTGAGACTGGGGTCAGGTCCTTAGGCAGCTTTTGGAGTGAGTGGATGCCTGTTGAGACTTCAGGGTTCACAGAGGCTCACTATCATCCACAAGATGTGTTTACATTTGTTCCCAACTCCTTTTGAATGAGTTATGCAACGAATTTCTGCAAATTTCATTTCCACTAATAGGAGGTCTCCAGAAATGGAAATGAGGGTGACAAGTGGGTCCTTAGGGACAGTACTGTTAGGAGCTGGGAGACTCTGTGGCAATGTTGTAAGTAACAGTCCTAGGAGGTCTGGTGCAAAATAAGGTGATAAGGGCTTTTCACTCATTGAAAACCTGTACAAGCCTGCTTCAAATTTTGTAGACAAGGAGTTTAGTACTTGCATCAGGAAGTGGTAATACTTAAAGAACCCTTACTTATGCATGGCACTTATTTTAGTATTCATGTCGTTTATGCTGCAGCTCCCCTCTTTTTGTCCTTGCTTGTACTTAAAGCAAAATCTTGGGGTGGGGAGGAGGAGGACAAAGGACAAAGAGAAATGTAAAGATTAAAGGACGTTATAGATCTTTCCAGTACCACAAAGTGTCTACCAAATCACACTTAATGCTTTACTCATCAAAGGCAAGCATGTCAGCTCTTTCCAGCTGGCTCGATGTGCTTGGGCAGTGACACATCCACCCAGAGTGGGATTTTTTGTGGATTACACCTCTCAGAAGACTGGACTGTGGTATTGTTGTCTGGCTTGGACTCTCTCCATCTGGGAGGACATGTCTGAGTTGTGGATTCAGCTCACAGCCTCCTTGCAACACACAGCCAGCGCTCC
>VZTZ01000058.1:103362-174567 GCA_013400955.1 Drymodes brunneopygia
GCCCATGTCTTACTAGAGGGAAACTTGAGACCCACCAAGCCCAAATGTCAAATGCTGCTTAGTCAGATGAATAGCAGCACTCACCAGCAGCCAGACCGGGCGCTTTCCACATTTCATCAGGGGCAGCGTTTTGCGTCGAGCCTTTGTTTCTCAAAGGAACGTGTTAAAAAAAAAAAAAAAAAAAAAAAAAAAAAAAATTTCAACATTTACCATAAACCAACATGCTCTGCAATCATACCACTTTGAAAAACTTAAAAACCCAGAAATATCCCACATACATGCACATCATACCTTCCTCCTCCAGAGAAGACCCACTGACTTTGCTGAACTCTGGCAAAACTTGACAGATTGGTGCTCCAGCAAACCTGGATCCAGTTCTTTCCTCTGTTTTCTATTAACTGGTTTCGTCCCTTATTGTAAAAGCTGTTTGTGGGTAAGCACTACAAACTAATGACTGAAATGACCCAGGTTAAAAANCTGTCACTTTTGGTATGATTTCAATTCGACTGGATTTGTTCTGAAACACTGGCTGACAGAAAGGATTTCCCTTTATGCTGCTGGTGGTATTGCACCAAGCTCAAACCCTGGATTGGGAAATTCGACACTGCTCTGGTAAAGCAGCTTCCACTTGCCTCTGGTTACAACAGAGGATACACCACGCTGGCAACTGGAAACGCAAAACTTTGGTAATGGGGGAGGAGGGGGGGAGGAAGAGAAGCAAAACCAAGTGTAAATCANAAAAAGAGTTTGTGTGGAGTTGGCAGCGTGCGTGGAAAACCAGCATCTGCCACGTAAAAAATAAAATAAGTAGAAAGAACAAAAGCAGATGAGCTTGGTCCCCTCTGTGCTCCCACTCTGTTCCCCTGACAGCTGGATGCTCAAAATGCGCCGATAAAGGGCAAAGCCCTCGATCACCAGCTTTGTGTTGGGTGTGCAGTGCAAGACTCCAGCAACAAAAATGGGGGCTTCTTTCCAGGACTTCTCCCTCCCCTGCCTTGGCTCTCTGAGGGTCTCCTGGTGGTGCCTTTAGGGCAGCTGGGGGCTTGTCCTGCTGCTCTCCTTCTCCGCGTGGGCACCCCCTCTGCCACAGCACGGCTTTGGGTGGTGCTCCAGGGACACCCCTGGCCTCGGGCACCCAGCTGCGAGCGTGGGGGTCGTGTGGGGTGCTGCTCAGGAGGAGGAGCTGGTTTGGTCAGGCTCTGTTCTCTCCTGGTCCTGTGCATGCACGCAAGCATGCACACGTTCGCTCACTTGCATGGTTGGTGCAGCCCAGTGAGAAATGGAGGCCACAGACACCTTTAGGCCCTTTTTGCTTTCTTTTTCTCCCCCCATTAGACCCTTTTTTTGAGGATTTTAGTGTAGTTCCTGCCTTTGCACTGCAGAGGTGCTAATTCCAATGCTTCCAGAGTGATGCTGCTCTGGTAGGGCTCAGGATATCTGACAGTAAAAATATCCCAAGCAATCAATCTCAGCAGAGAGGCTGGCAGCACCAGCATGTTCTTTGCTTCCTCTTCTGCCTTTCCACTTCAACCCAAGCAAATGGACACTGTCCTGAAGGGTGCTGGATGCTGGGGTGCTGGCAGCCAGCAGGGCAGGTTGCTCTGGGGGCTGACACAGCACCTCAGGTCATCCTGACCTCCCCAAATCCCTGAGCAGCAGCAGAGGACTGAAACACCTTTCCAGGATTACAGCCGTGATTTTTCCAGGGATTCCAGTGTGCTTTGGACACAAGGCCATGCATTCAGGAGTTGTGCTGAGGGTGGGATACCTCTGGTTTGATTTCAGCCCCCTATTTAAGTTTGGCACTTGAGTGCTTTCTGTAATCTCTGGGGAGAGAGAGAGCAGGGCAGACCTGCACATAGCAGCTATTTTAATCCGGGTTTAAAAAGAATCCAAGATGACTATCAGCATTTAATTTTTAGATGGCTTATGCTAGGGGAAATGAATCTCTTCCTTTGCATCTGCTACTTGCAGAATATAGATGCAAATGTCTGCTAAATGCCTTCAGCTTCTCCTCTCTCCTCTGCAGGGGTGGGAACATGCGACAAGCTGTGCCTTTTGAAAACGTGAAATTCTGGAGTTAAAAATGAGCTTTCTGGAGGTTTTTTTTTTCCTGGCATTGTGTCTTATTTTTACAACTATACATTCCAGGATTTAATTTTTTTTTTTTTTTTTCTTTGTATTTTTCCAATGGGGTTGATTTACTGCAAGCTCTTGCTTTATTTCTAAAAACTTGTAAATGTGGAATATCAGCTCATGTGCTGTTTCCCATTTAATAATGTGTGGCTTGCTTAAAGAGAAATGATCATGGGTGTTTGCAGACTCCAGTGAGGGTTTCCAGGGTTAATGCCTCCCTAAAACTGTGGCTCCCATTGGAAAGCAACTGGGAAGGGATGGAAGTTGAGGCAACTTGCTGGAATGAGAGCAGTGGCAGGCACTGGGGTCGCTGTGTGTGAGTGCGAGCAGGTGGCAATTTGGGATCTGTGGCTCTGGTGTTGGACCACTGGTGTGGTTCCATTATTGCAGCTCACCTCCCCTTCCATTCCTTACCGTTTACCAGTTCTCCTCCCCAGCCTTGGAGATTCCTGAGCCACTTCCACAGGGCAGCAGGACAGCACTGAGAAGTGCATTTTCAACCAGCTGAGGGCTACTCAACACAATCCCCTGGAAAAACAGCATATTAGAAAACAAGATATATCTTGTGCACCAGCACTCTCCCAGGGAACATGAAATTCTGGGGCTGTGCCTTGAAATCCCAGCAAATGTATCAACCTAAGCCAGCAGAGAGTATGGAATTTGTATTTGGCCTCCAGCTTCATGAGTATCAGAGTTGTTTCCCTTCCCTTCAGTGCTCTTCTTGCCTTCAGGGTCTGTTTATTCAAAAAAGAAAAAAAAAAGAAGCAAAGATTGGTGAAATCTAAGGGAGCTTTTACACAGAAAGAAGTGTTGCAATTGGCAATGTAAATAACACCCTGTGTTTCTGGAAATTCAAGTACAAACCGCTTGCACAGGGCTGCCAAATGATGCACAAACTGTCCTTGTTTCAAGAAATCAAGAGAAAATAACAATATTTCTGTTTTATTGGAAGAGAAAATAAGTAAGACGTGATAGCAAGAGGTTGCAAAAATTATCCAGTTCTAATCTTTAAAAAGGAGGTATTTCATATGTGTAAAGTATGGACATGATGCTGCATCCACAACTTTTTTAGTATAAAAATACTTTCTGCATCTCTTCAGGGAAGTCACAGATCCTTTGCAACAGCAGTGATTTTATCAGCAGGTTTAAAAATGTGGAACAAACTTTCTAAAATTGATTACACCTTCCCCAAAAACATTTTAAAGTTCTTAAATAAGTAAAAAGATCTTTTGGAAAGCACTCAGTAGCTCTACTAAATGCTACATTTAATACTAGGAGGTTTGAGAGTTTTTTTGATGTTATACACTCAAGTGCTTACAAAGGTTTGTGGCTTCTGATAACAGGTGGATGTGACTTCCTGAGTGTTCTGGGATTCATTTACTCAAGGCAAGGTTTTCTCAATACTTTCTGGGATCTGATTTTTTCTGTTGATAGCAAAATAAGTGGTCTTCAAGAAATTCTGCAATAATCTAAGTAATATTTTTAAATATTAAAAACATACTGTCATTGAAGTCCATTTTTGGAGAGTGTAGAGGTTTATTTTTGGTGAAAACAATACAAATATAGCCTGTCTGATGCCATGATCCCATAAAACATCCAGGGGCAGCTACCTTGATGGGATAGGACTGACTTGTGGCTTTTTTGAGAGGGTTTTGGATACAGCAAATGCAACCTCTGCCGAAACAGGAAACACTGGGGAGGGTTCAGCATGAATAAATGGGAACACAGGGAGGAAAAAATAAGCTGTTCATTTTCCATAGGTGCTACAGCAGGAAATCTCCTGGTTTCTTGGCATTGCTGCCAGCCAGGGCTTGTCTGTGCAATTTGGACACCTCTGCCTCCAGGAGTGTGGGGCATGGGGCTGGTGGGGAGACCTTGGGAGGCTTGGAATGGGGCTGGGGGGCACTGTGATAAACTCGGAGGCATTGCTAAGAAATTAGATTTTACACTGGGAGGGTAGAGAAAAACTGGTTACCAACAGCCATGGATGGCTGAGTTACACCTAAAAGCAAGGAGCCAAATAAATGGGCTTGTGGCATTCTGGAGCAGGAGCTCCTCGAGGGAACAGAGGCAGTGGTGGTAAAGGGGAGGGAGGAAAAATGTCTCAAACAGAGGAAGTCGAGAAGTGGAGTCAGCATTTTAAAAGCTGGGAGAGCTGGGGGTGCTCACCTGCACAACAGAAGCTCCAGAGACACCTCAGAGCCCCTGCCAGGCCCTAAAGGGACTCCAGGAGAGCTGCAGAGGGACTGGGGACAAGGCCTGCAGGGACAGGACACAGGGAATGGCTTCCCAGTGTCAGAGGGCAGGGCTGGATGGGATATTGGGAAGGAATTGCTGTCTGTGAGGGTGGGGAGGCCCTGGCACAGGGTGGCCAGAGCAGCTGTAGCTGCCCGTGGATCCCTGGCAGTGTCCAAGGCCAGGTTGGACATTGGGGCTTGGAGCAGCCTGGGAGAGTGGAAGGTGTCCCTGCCCATGGAGTTGGACGATCATTAAAGTCTCTCCCAACCCAAATTCATCTATGATTTTGTGGTTCTATGGTTTCAGTATTGAGCCTTCTTCCTTGGAGCATCATGATTCTTATTCCATAGAGGAAGGGTCTCCACTAGCCCAGGGAATGAGGGAGTAAGGAGCTGGGAGATGCTGGACACAAAGATGGGATTGGTAACCATTCAATTATGTATTGAGACATGAGAAAAGCACCTGAATCAGCAACTGCACCGCAGGCGCTTTCCTGACACTGGTAGGAAGAAGGATCTTGCAACACAGGCCTGAGAAAGTGCAAAATGCTGAGCTGATTCAGATGACTGAATCTTGGTCTAGAAACTAAGAACCATTCTGGGCTCTTTGCTGTTCACTCAGTAACAAGAATAATCCCACGGATGGGTCTTCATCACTGCCTCTGGCAGAGGGAAATGAGGCCATGAATAAAACAGGAGTGAAGACGGGCACTGGTTCTTTCCCACCAGCACAGTTAAGTGTTTCACTCCTATCTTTGCAGGAAGAAGTTGCTGCTTGTACCAAACCACCTCCTTTTTTCTAATCCTATCAACATTTTAGCACCTGGGCTTGCTCCCATGTTGGGGCACAGCTGAACCTCACCATTAGTTTTTGAAAGTGCTTTGAACAGCCAGGGATACAAAAAAATGTAGTCACAGCTCTTTCTACATTGGATCAGGATCCAAACTGCTCCATTCCTACTCTCTGTAGCCTACTGCATGAGGTGTGCATCAAGTTGCTGGAAATGGACTCTAGTTGTGCAGGAAAGTAGGGGATGAGAATGTAAATATATCTGCAAGGTAGGAAATGTTATGTAAAAATACCTGAGCTGGGCTAACTGAGACCTGTGTTGGGTTGTAACCTCACATGCCTGCATTTAGGGGCTCATCCTAGCAGTAGTTAGGGACTAACTCCTTCTGGGCCAATAACCAGTGTTTAGATACATTTGGGCTTTGTCAAAGACTTCCCAGTGTGAGGTTTGCCCCGGCATGGGCTGTGACCTGCGCCCATCACACCTCACACCAGATGAACCTGCCCGTTGCTCCTCCCCTGCGCCAGTCCCGAGGATTATTCCCACAAAAGGCCACGGAGCAGCCCCAGGCTATGCCAGGAATCCTCCTTTTCAGTGGCTGAAAATACCCAGGTTACTTTCCCAATGACAGCTGATTTCCTAGTTTAAATTTAGGGCCTGAGATCACCATGGGCAGGCAATGGGTGAATTTTTCCCAATGCAGCTGCAGGGGAAGAGGTTGCGCTCTGTGCTTTCCCTGGAGAGCTTCATTTTGCAGAGGTGTTTTTAGTCAATCTAGGTTTTACTCTACACTTTGCCAAAACTGTTAGTCCTCCTGGTGTTAACGGGTGTTGATCAGACGAGGAATCCCGAGAGGGAGAGCAGTTGGTGCTCTTGGACTGTGACATTTCTGTGATTCCCTTGCCACCCACCGGTACCTTCTTGTCCCTGACATCACAGCTTGGGGATCTGCAGGAGAAGCTCTGCCCAGAGAGGCTGCACAGGCTCCATCCTTCAGTGACTCAGCTGGATCAAGCCCTGAGCAAGCAGGTGTAAATTCATAGCTGACCTTCCTTGGAGCAGGGGCTGGGGCTGCAAACCTCCCCTGAGGCCCATTCCAACCTGAATCACTCCATGAGCCTCATGAGGAGCTTGATAATCAGCTCTGGGCCTTTCCCCGCTGAGCAGCTGCTCACTTCGAATTTGTACGATTTGGAAATGAGCTTTTTATTTCTTGTACCTTGCCCAAAGGAAAGGAAAAGCCCTGTATTCCACTGGGCATTGCAGCTAGGATGCCTGATTTATCAAGAGTTTGCCTTGATGTTGATTGACTTTAGTGTTGAAGACAGTATGAGCTCTGATTAAAAGTTCTCTGATGGCCAAGGCCCTTTAAGAAGTCTCTGGTGTGTGTGTGTGTTTCTCCAATATTTAATAAGACGTGAACCCACAGATTGAGTCTTACTCTGAATGGACACATTTACAGGGTCTTTTTTTTTTCTCTCTCTGTTCTTTCAAACATAAATTTTCAGAAGCCTTGTAGAAAAACTGGTTCCTTGAGATCTCTCCTTCTTTGTCCAATTTGCTTAAAAACTTGCCAGCCTGGGGCACAGTGGAAGGAGCTGGATCCTAAACTGCTCATCTACGTTCACACAGAAGGCAGAGCTGCAGACAACCCCCAGGCCTTCTAGGCTCTCTTGTGTCCTTGGCTGAAGACAGAATAGACACTGCTCTCTTTGAAAATGTGACCCTGGCTCAGGTTTGTGTGTGAGAGCCAATATCTGCCAGTTTCTGGAGTTGCATTTCTTTTTGTTGAGAAAACAAGACATAATATGACCTGTGACTGTGCACAAGTGGGATGGACCTTGATGATCAAGGACAAGATCAAAAGCAAAATGTTTTGCATGAGGCTCTGGGTGCCCTTTAACCCCTGATCCCACTCCTCCTCTGTCTCCTCCTCTTCCTTTTTCCTTATCTTTGCTGTCTTTGTTGCCTGGTAGCCCTGGTGTTTGCTACCAAAAGCAAAACTACAGCGTTGTGCAGTGAAATGGGGACGTGTAGAGTAAAATCCCACCTTACCTTTCCTCTGGTGGCTCCCCTCAGCTGCATTCTGCCACAGGGTAGATTCTTAGTCACCACAGCAGGAAGGTCTGGTGTCTTTCTTGGAGCTCCCCTCATCCCTGCTTGAACGACTTTTGTGTCCCTCAATCAAACCTTGATATTTTTTTCTGTTTTTTGACTACATGGAACAAAATACAGGACAAGTTCTGGGCTTCAAGTGACAGTGACTGGGGGCCTGAATTCCCTGCTCCTGGGCCCATGGAGCTCCAGCCTGAACCTGCTGGTGGCAGTATCCAAACACCAGTTTAGTGTCCCAAAACATGATGAGATAATGATCTGTCACCTTCTTGTGAAGGTTGCCAACCCATTGCCATGCAGGACAACAGGTGACCCCATGCTAGATACAAAGGCCAAAAGAATCTCAGGAAAGCAAGGACAGCAAGCAGGATCTGCTGGGGTCTGAGGGCACTGCCAGCTTGCACCGTGGAGTGTTGAGTCCTGTTCCACACCCCCAAGCCAGCTGAGTGGCAGTAATCTGTCAGCAAGAGGGGATGGCATGAAAACCCTGTCCTAGAGAGGATGAAGTGCATTCTTGTCCTGTGACACATCCTATGGTGGATTGTTTTATCTGAGGCATTCATGTTTCTCTGCTGGGAAGGAGGAATGCAGCTTGTGTTTCACCCAGGAACGTGGGCTTGGCCACACTCTGGCTTCTGCCACGGGGGAAGGTCCCTACCTGCTGGTGGGCGCCGGGCTGGAACAGCAACCTGCCCCATTTACATATATTAGCAGGAGTGTTCCAACAAAGGAGGCTGTGTTCTGGCTAATTCCCCATTCAGTGCCCTGGTCAGCCCTGAAATGCCATCGAGGAGGTTGGCCTCGCCAGGGAGAGGTCATGACTACTAAGAGGCAGAGGCAGGGGAGAAGGGAGTGAGCAGGATGGGATTTGTGTGAGTGCTGCACATCAAGGGCCCGGTGCCCCCGTGCTTCCCACACTCTTTGTCTTGCATTCCCCTAAGAAATATGGTGCAGGAGGGTGCTGTGAGTCCAGTGACGTGGCCTGGAGCAACAGTGGTGTGAGCAGGGCTCCCCTTGCTCTGCCTCCTGCAAGCCAGCAGGGAAAGCTCTCAGAAAGCCACGTTTAATAAAGGAAATTACTATAATTGCCTTGCAATGGTACTCTGGTCTTACATGTGGTATGAGTTTCATTGTGAGAGACTTCAAAGCACGGCTGGTTAAGTGCTGCTGGGCTTCTGTAGCAGGTGGGGAAACTGAGGTACATGGTCCTTGCTGGAGGTGAGGAAACAGCTCAGTGCTGGAGATGGAGACAGATTTTCTGCCTTTGTCAGCCCCAGAGAGCAGCCTAGGCACTGGGAGAGCCAGAGGAGCTGTCCCACTCTGAAGTGTGACCCTGCACAGAGGTGCTTGAGGTGAGATTTTGGTGTCCAGACCTGAACTTTTACATTTTAATTCCCCCCTCCAGTAGCTGCAGAGTGCTGTCTCCTGACAGGGCCCTCGCTGCAGTGCAGAGGGATTTGTGGAGCCCCTTCAGAGGTATTCCCAACCCATCTGCCATGGCAAAGCTCTGTCTCCAGACTGGGTTTGCAGGAAGCTTTTGGTGCCTGGCAGAAAGCCCAGGCTGAGATCTGAGCACCTCTGAGCTAAATCCAGTGAAATTCTCGCTTCTTCCGGGGCTGGACTCACACTCGAGCTGATTTTTTTTCCCCTGTTTTTATGGGCTTGCTTGAATTTTATGGCAAACATAATGACTGCAAAAGGGCAGTCACCAAGGTCTCTTGGAACAGATGGTAGCTTTCCAAGGAGGCCAGGAGTCGGCCCCACCTTGAAGAGCAAATAAACATATGGATCACAGAGTGCAGGTGGTGGGGGAAGCAAAAGGAGGGTAAAAGGACCTATCTGCCATCTCCTACCTGAGGTGGGTTTGAGTCTTCCAGCCCGAACCCCACCAAAGCTTGCTCAGGTTTTTCCTGCTCTGAGTCAACAGTGAGACTCGAGGCCAGACAGATCAGTCCTCTGAGCTGGAAGACCTCTACCTGCTGCTCTCCTGACAAAGAAACCATCTGTGCTGCTTGCTGCTGGCTGGATCAGTGCTTCTAAATTTGATCCTGGACTATGGAAAAACTTGTCAGCTCCTAAAGCAGCTGGCTGGAGAAGCTGGTTGGCAGCCTGCAGCGGGGAGCGGTGTCCAGCACGCATCATGTTTTGGCATGTCCACCTCTCTTCAGAGCTGCCTTGGAAGGCTTCCCAAGATATTAGCTCTTTATGGAAAAGAAAAAAAAAGGGTAAGAAAGAAGAGAAAAGGCAAACCCCAGTGGCTGTGTTGCAGCACATCCATAACCATCTCCCTGCAGTTCAGGGGAGCAGGCGAGCAGCCACGGCACCGTGTCGCAGCTCAGCGCACTCACCCTGGACTCCATCCAGCCTGTGCTTTCCTGCTCAGCCATGATTATCCCTTTCTGCCTTCTACAAACACCTTTGAAAAGAGGTGCTCTGACAACACTGTTACTGGAGCAGGTTTCTAGGAAAGCCTGATGTGCACGGTGCCTTGGGGAGCCCCATGGCCTCAAGGGGCAGGCAGCCTTGAGCGCTGGGAAGCCTGACCTCAGTCAAGAGGTCTGTGTGTGCCAGGTTTTCTGAAGAGAGTATAGTGGTCTGTTCTTCTACTCTGTATCTGATGCAGCTGATTGAACACTTTATCTCACAGGTGAATTGCAGGAAATCAAAGCCATGGCTTGGATTCAGTGAATCCAGATGTTGGCGCTGGCAGTCACTGACTGGAGTTGGGGTTTTTTGGGGCTTTCACAGCAGCTGCAGCCTGGTCCCATTGTCAGGCTGGCTTTTCACCTCTTTGCTCCTGCTGTCAGCTCCTAGGAAGGCAGAGAGGTCACCAGGCTGTCTGGCAGCATGTCCCACTGGTCAGGAGTGGGGGATGCTGGCGGGGGACCCGGTCTCTGGGAGTGTGAGGGATGAGCACAGGGATGTGTCCCTGCCTTGCCCAATGCTGAGAACACGCAGCTGGCTGCAATCACAGCAGCCTGTGGGCACTGCTCAGAGCTGGATGACACAGCTCCTGACGAGAGAGCAGCGCTGACCCAAGTGACTAAACAAGTGTGTTTGTTTCTATTTCAGGCTGCTGCTGCACTTTTTTTAGCCTTTTGACAGAGGAGGTCTGCTAATCTGTGGTAAATAAGGATTTTCTCCAGTCCATGAGTGCGTTGGTAAAATATCCATGTGCGTAATATTTCGCTCTGCTGACCCCTCAGATATTTTATTGTGCATTCTAGTGCTGTTTGTTGAATGAAGAGGGTGTTTGCAAAAGATGTCAACACTGGAGTGGAGTTTGCCAATGCTGACGTGGTCACAGCTCACTGGGAAGCCAAATGCACTCTACAAATACAGGAAAAGTGCTGATATCAGTAACCTTTCCTGTGTGATAGGAATTCTGTGCTATCACACCTGAGGTGGATGGAGAAGGGACCTTCATCCATTCATCCATCCTCAGGACTTTCCACTCATCTCTCGCCTCTAGTACCAATTTCCTTGTACAAAATGGAGGAAAATACTCCACAGAGATATTTGCTCTGGGAAAAAGCATATTGGTAACTGGAGTAACCAGCAGGATACACCAGGATACTGAAGGCTTTTGGGAAACACGTAGAGCAAAAACTGTGTTCAAAAATTAAAATTTAAAATTTACATTGAATTTTAAATTAAAATGGGCAGCAGAGTTTAGCATTTTTTATCCTGCCTTCTAGTGTGTCTGGAATAAATTGGGAGGGAGAGGGGAAATAAGTGCCTTTCAATAAGAGGAGGGTTGCTGAATATGATCAGCGAAGTCATATTTAGGGAACACCCTGGGGACGTGTAATTGGAAGGTAAGATAGCCCTGTATATTATGTTATGGTAGGCTGTCAGCAAGTGGCTGTGTTCCAGACAGACATCCGAGGCATTTTCTGTAGTGTGTGAACCAGTGTTCACTTTGCGGAGGACAAGCTGTGGTGATATTACCTTTTTATTGTGTCCTGCTCTGCAGAGAACCCAGCGCCTTGGAGAGGATATTTAAGAATGCATTCACCTCTTACTTGCCTGCATTGCTCTGGATTTTTCCAACGAGGCACTTTAGCTGGTGTAAATGTGTAAGGGCAGTGAGCAGGTCCAGATTTGGGGACTGATTTTTGTTCAGGACATTACCTGAGGGGCAGCCCTGGGTGGGAGCTGGTCAGTGCAGGGCTGTGAGTGCAGATGGGAAAATAAACACTCACAAAGGAAGTGCCCCCTGGGCTCACATGGATTGGTGACCTTGACAAACAGATGCTTGTTAAGGGGGTCAAATCTACAGCTCCCCCTGTGAATAGTTTCCTCTTTAGCAGCTGAGCCCATCACCTGTGTGGAGGGTTTGAGTTTCACACCTCTGCCAAGCTGGACATTTCCTGGCCCTTTGTGAGCAGGAAATCTCTCCTTTCCGTTTCTCTGTGCTAGCAGAGGTCTGTGATGATGTGCATGAGCCTCTAATTGGCTCCGTGGATTGTGTGTGCAGCACAGAGCCCCTGAGCCTGACCTGGGATCCCCCATCCATCTGCAGCTCAGTGGAGCAGGAACCTGAGAGATCTTTGTACAATGCAGACATTCAGTGGGTTTAATATTGCAGGAACCCCAGCTCAGCAGAAATGGCCAGTGCTGAACTCCGCATCTGTATTTATCAGCTTTCTTCTTTATGAATCACTTGGAAAGCTCATATTTGACTCTAAAAATGTGACTAAACTTCATTCATCTCTGGCTGTACTACATTTCTCTGCGGGTCAGACACTAACTCCTAAGTGGAACCTGATACTGATTCAAAACAAAATGAGTTTTTTTTTCATCCAAATCCTTTTCTTTAACTGCACCGTGGCAAATCTGGATGTTCAATATATTTGAGGAGAAAAATACCTTTTTTTTCTTTTCCTTTCAGTCCTGCAGATAGTCTTACTCTGTAAAACATGTTGCAAAAGTAGGAAGTGTATCTGCACACGTGGTAATTCCTGCTGAAGTGTGGGGGGGTCAGTGTTTATTGTGATTGCTCTAGGATGAATGAATGAGTATCAAATAATGTAATAGAAGAATCTGGGGTTACTGCGAGTCAGTGAACTGCAATTGCAGCATAGGTAACACCTCAGGCCCTCTCTTCCAATAGGAAAAAGAATTTCACAGGGCAAAATCAGGAGAGTCTGTCGACCAATGAACATGTGCTCTGGGGGTGAGTCACATTCATAAAGAGTTTCAAGTTTGTGGTCTGGCAGATCCTGGGAGATGATTAAACCCACATAAAAGACCTTTATTAATGGAGTTTCTATAACTCTGCACCAATCTTAATGCAGATGGAGCAAGAGCAGAAGGATGGAGGGGGGGAGTTACTTACCCATGCTGGCAACGTGAGTCACTGCCCTGCTGGGTGAAACAAAATCCCAGTGCTCCGTGGGCTCTGCTTACACTCTTATCTCAGAATTCCTATCTGGGACACTGACAGAAGCTGTGGTAGCTGCAGTGATTGGCCCATGGGATTTTTAGCTGCAGTGTTTACCCTGGATTGCCTTGAAGGAAGTTTCCACCTCCTGCTCCCCAGCAGTGCTGCCTGGCTGGGGTGGTGACCCCAGGACTCCATCACTGCTCAGCACTGGGATGAAACAGAGGGGCAGGTCAGCCCCAACAGCTTGTCCAGGGTTTTCCTGCAGTGGTACCCACCTCTCCATGGACTCCTGACAAGATGCTTGTTGGCTCTCTCTTCCCACCACTGGGACCAATTCACAGATTTATAGAATCCCTGTCCTGGCTTTGAAAAAATTTGTCTTCATTTTTAACACTGATNGCCTGGAAGTCTTCTGTTAAAGGAAATGTTTCTCATTATCAGCTGTGAGATTGCCAGGTCTGGGAAATATTTCTGGTTTGTATTACTGTCCTGGTGTACATGAGACATCCCAGAACCAAAGATTATGAGATCCCTGTTTTGTATATAGGAACAAGATGTCACTGGGTTCTGGGGGTGCAGCCCCATCCATGGTATCCCCACCAAAATCCTGTAGGGTGTCATCAGACCTTCTTCCCCCTCGGATGCCCAGCACAGGGATGCCTGGGGGTGCCTGTCCCTGCAGTCCCTGTTCTGCCACCCTCCTGGCCTGCCCAGCCCATTGCAGGAGAAAAATGGGTCTGGTGCTGCAGCAGCAGCTGACAGGGAAAGTGCAGGAGCAGTGATGGGGAGGGTGGGAAGAAGGGCAAGTTTTGGAATGAGAGCCTCCTGAGATCACATCAGGATTGGCTTTGTGGTGAAGGAGAGAGGGACCCACGCAGTGTTAGGCTGAACCAGAGAACTTCTGGGCTGGGAGCTGCCTCCCTCATCTTGGGGGAAACTGCTTGAGGCAACTTCCCAACAGAATTAGATGAGAATTTTGTCAGGGAGTGAAAGCATTTAGCAAGGTTTGTCCTGGTCCCTGCATATTTTTCAGCGGCTGTAAAACAGATTTACTCACCAGCGTCTGTTTAGGTCTTTCAGGTGTGCTCTTCTCCACCAAAGGTGGGCCTCCAGAAGGCAGAGATGTCTGTGGCCTTCACACACTCCTATTAGAGCTGTGAGTAGAAAAACGTCTCTCTACCACAGCTTTTGACCTGCTAACAACCCTTGCCTTTGCCTGAAATCAGTGTTTTTCCCCCAATCCCACGCCTCCCACCACAGGCTGAGCAGCACAGGGGGATGCCACAGGACCCTGGGGGAAAGGTGTCCTCCTCAGCTGCTCACCATGCTCCTCAAGGAGCTGCAACAGCTTTGCTTTCACAGTTCATCCTCCTCTGGAACAGGAGGGAAAAGGACCCTTTTATCACCTGTCCCCACGGGCTGCTCTGCCAGGCCAGGTGTGTTACCAGTGACAGGAGCAGATCCCAGCTCAGGCCACACTGTTCCTACCTGAGTACACCCTGCAATTTCCTGCCTAGATAAATAATCCCACACTTCCCAGCTTCAGGAAGGGCAGTCCCAGACTGAACTAAATATTTCCACAAGCAGATACTGCTCTAGTATTTTTGGCATGGGACTTAATAAATAAACAGGTTTGCTGTTCCTTAGGATCATGTCCACCTCTCTTCTGCAGGTGTGCCAGGCTGGATATTATCCTGAGCTTTACCAACACTGAACTAAGTCATTTCTCATCGGATTTCTGTTTTGAGAAGGATCCTCTCAGCTCTCCAGGTTCCTGCTGAGGAATCAAAGTGTGACTGGTCTCAGCCATACCTGCTAGCTCCTTTGCATGTTCAGGACTTTTCATAGGGGAAGGAGCTGGAAAATAATTTCCCCAGATCTGCCATAGAGGGAGAGCTGGTTGCAATGACTGCTCATGGCTCTGCTCGAAGGAATGGAGCAATCCAGCTCACCCCACGTCCAAGTGGAGCTCTGTGCTGATGTCCTTCAAGGCACTTGATCTCCTCCCTGGACTGGGTGTCTCCTGCACAAAGAGCTCCTTGGATGGGCCAGGTTGGCTGATGCAGCTCAGCATCAAAGCAAATGCTGCATCCAACTCTGCTGCAAAGTGCCTGGGTGGAGGAAGCCCTCTCTAATTACTGCTTGTGAGTAATTACAGCAACATTTGTGCTGAGTATGCTGTGCTCTGAAGGCATCACCATGGCTGGGGCCGCTCCTTGTGTGCCAAGGGGAGAGGAAAAAGGGGCTCAAGACAGCTCGTGGCAGCTTCCCTGTGTGGCTGAGGGAGCTGGGAGCACTCATCCAGGCATGGAGCAGCCAGTGGATACAGCCAACCCCCCATTATTTGCCACTCTTCACCCTGGATGGTGCAGGGTTGAGGCAGGGACTGCAGGGGCCAGGCTGTTACCTGTGGGGCTGGCAGGAGGGGTCCAGGGGCTGGGAATGACCCCCAGGGGCTGGGAGTGACCCCCAGGGGATGGGAATGACCACCAGGCCCATCAGGACCTCACTGGGGAACCTCTCATCCTGTGGCCCTGGGACAGATCATTCCCCATGGCCAAGAATAGCTTGTACCTGTGCTGCTGTGTCCAGGGGAAGAGAAGGATTGCCCAGAGGGGTGCTGGGTGCCCCATCCTTGGAAACAGAATCCCAGAACCACTTGGACTGGAAAAGCCCTCTGAGAGCATCAGGTCCAAGCTGTGCCCCATCCCCACCTTGTCCCCAGCCCAGAGCACTGAGTGCCACATCCTGTCCTGCCTTGGCCACCTCCAGGGATGGGGACTCCAAACCTCCCTGGGCAGCCCCTTCCAGTGTTAAATCACCCTTCCTGAAAAGAAATATCTCTGAATGTTCAACCTGATCCTGCCCTGAGACCATGAAACATTCAGGGCCAGGCTGGACAGGGCTTGGAGCAGCCTGGGACAGTGGGAGGTGTCCCTTCCATGGCAGGGGTGGCACTGGATGGGCTTTAAGGTCATTTCAACACAAACCATCCTGTGATCCTATAAAGGTGGGTGGCTGGTGAGGCACCCTGCCAAACCCCACAGATAGGGAGGGTCTCAGTGAGACCATGAACCAAATGTGGCCTTTGGGACACAGAACCTGCCTGTCCCAAGCCAGAACAAGCCCTGTTTTACCCAACAGGTTATTGCTGTTTGCATAAGGTGGGTGTTTTGGGAATGCACCAGGTGCCATTAGAGCATCCTGCCCTGCAAGCTGGGAAAGGCTGGTGAGGTCCCCACTGCCTCTCCATATCTCTGACTGCAGTTTAGCTCCAGATCTTTGACTTTGAGTTTATCATTGCACAAGTATTTACAAGAAAACCCCACTATGAAAGCTTTCCCTAAGTAAATTCTGCTAAACTACACATTTTTTTCCCCTGATGAATTTATGCTGAGGACAGAGAGAGAGAAATTTCCCACTACAGAGAAATTTGCAGGGTTTAATCTTCTGAGAAGGTTCCAGAGCCCTCATTTGAGAGGGGGATTTTTGCAGAGTGATTTCAGCAGATATGGTCATGATATGGAGTGACAGGAGAGGCTTTTTAAAAGGGCTGAGACACTTCTCATTTCCTTGAAATGTTAGCTGGGGAATTCGCTTTGCTGCCTTCAGCTGCTGCTCTTTAAAGGAAGTCCCTAGTGCAATACCATATCAGTAAAACACTAAAAAAAGTCTCTCCTGGGCCCTAGTCCCATGCCTGGACAGTTTGCTGTGACCTGGGCTCTGTGGCCTTGAGGAGAACCAGTCTTTCACATGTGTGTTCAGAAACACAATTTTTTAAAACCTGTTGCTGTAATTTAATTTTTTTGATTGAAGCCTATTAAAATCCAACTTTAGTTTTGCCATTATGAAAAAATCCACATCCTCATTCATAACTTTTCCTAATTTTTTTTCTTTTTTTCTCTACACAAGTCCCTGTAGGTGGACCCTGTTCTGTAGGTGGACCCTGTTCCTGGGTAGATGCTTTTTGCTTTTCAGCTGTAGTTGGTATTTGTGATCTGACTATACAAAATTGTCCATTCTAATGATCTATCTTAGAATTATTCCACTGTCTGATTAGAAACTCTGTAGTCTAATCTTTATTTAATGTGGCACCAGGAGCCAATACTGTTGTTGAAATAGACACTTTGCAATTATTTTGCCACCCCAAAAGTTAGAAAATTGATTAATTTGGATTCTTTGAAGAGGCAGAACCATTTTTTTTTGGGTGCTGCTACTATTATTCTCTGTTTTTCTATAGTTAGGAGTATTTAGTCTATTAAAAAAAAAATCCCTGGAAAAAAGTTATTTTGATACCAATTTGTTGGCCAATTATTTTCCAGGGAAGTAACTGTTGCATGATGGAATTCAAAAGAGAAACTGAAAATGTTCCTTCCCCGTAGTCCCTTCCATTTTTTATGATTATGTTATGGAAAAAAATACAGTAGAATGAGGACTACAGGAACTGTGGGGAAGGCAGTTCAGTGTAGTAGTGCTTAGAGGTGTTGAACTTGGCTAGGACCCAGTTCCAGAAATGAAGGTGCCACCTGGAGTGGTCCCTCCTCACCTCTGTCTTGTAGAGGCATTTCAATTGTGTGTCAGCTTCAGCCTTGGCTCTCTCTCTCACTGAATTAAATAAAAGCTCATCACTTGCCTATCTCTCCTTCCCAGCACAGAGAGCTGTTTGAAGTCCCTGTGGCTTGTTTGACACCGTGGGCTCAGGGAGGTTTGTTTACCTTTTCACTCCTGAGCTGTTTGATCCCTGCTTCCCCAGCACCCATTGGAAACAGATTTTGGTTTGATGCCGAGGACAGCCAGACTTCTCCTCTAAGAACAGAAGCCCAAGGGCTGAACTTTTAAAGAAACCACACAACACCATGAACTTGAGGGGGTGTTAGGAGTGAAGGAGGCCGAGTCAACTCTGACTCAATTTATTTTGCCCTCCTGAAAGGTGTCAGCCTGCTTTGGACATGCACAGCTCATCTTGTGTGTGGTTCCACCCCTTGGCTGTGCTTCCAGTTTATAAAGCTGCACAGGGGAAGCAGAGGTGTCTCCTTCACTTTTGGTGCCTGCTCACTGGTTGTGAAGGCTCCTTGGCCTTCCCTTCAGCTCTGAAGGGGGATGTGATGATGCTGGTGATTTTTAGCATGTGAAGCTGTAATGTGTGGTTTCTGTGTGGAATGGGAGCGTAGCTGACATCCTGCCCAGGAGGGGGAAAACCCCAGTCCCACGCAGAGCAGGTATTCAGTGGTCCTGTACCACCTTTGTTGAACAAATATGGAGTAATTTGGGGTTTAGTAGATTTTATTGCTTTCACAGGGAATCTCCAACAGCACAAGGACCTGGAGCTGCTGCAGCCAGTCCAGAGGAGGCCACGCAGATGCTGCCAGGGCTGGAGCCCCTCTGCTCTGGAGCCAGCCTGGGACACCTGCGGGTGCTCACCTGCACAAGAGAAGCTCCAGGGACACCTCAGAGCCCCTGCCAGGCCCTAAAGGGGCTCCAGGAGAGCTGCAGAGGGACTGGGGACAAGGCATGGAAGGACAGGACACAGGGAATGGCTTCCCAGTGCCAGAGAGCAGGGCTGGATGGGATATTGGGAAGGAATTGCTGTCTGTGAGGGTGGGCAGGCCCTGGCACAGGGTGGCCAGAGCAGCTGTGGCTGCCCTGGATCCCTGGCAGTGTCCAAGGCCAGGCTGGACACTGGGGCTTGGAGCAGCCTGGGATAGGGGAAGGTGTCCCTGCCCATGGCAGAGGTGTTAGAACAATATGGACTTTAAGCTTCCTTCCAACCCAAGCTGTTTTAAAATTCCATGATAAAGTGCCCCAAGCTATTATTTAGCTATATTGACTTCCAGACAATATTGAAAAGGTTACCGTGTAAAATCACTTTTTACCCAGTCAATGCTCAAGGAAAAATGTTATTTTCCTAAAACTCACTGATTCACACACCTTGAACCCAACTGTTGAAAAAGGAGATAGCAAGGGATGAAGGTGTCAGAAAGGAGGAGTTTTATTGAATACAAGTCTCTGGAGAACATGAAGCAATTTGGAAATGGACCAGTGACATCTGTGTGTTGCCCTGCCCCATTTTGGTCTCTTGACCCAACTAGTAAACAGAAAAGGTTAGGGATAGGTTACAGGCCTGAGATGTAGCTCTTGAGTTGAAGACTAATGAATTTTTCTGGGCAGGAAATGAGGAATAGACCCAACAGGTGACATCCAAAGAGCGTTCTTCTTCCTGGAGTTGCATGTGGAAATGCAATGCTCTCTTGACTGTGTGATAAATTAGGTATTTCTGGATACAATTGCCTGTTGGGGCTTGGTGGAGCTGAAAGGCCTTTTGTGGGATAGGTGTTTCACATCAAGACAGATGGCAGGGGGTGAACTGAAACAGAAATAGCTTTTAAAACCAGCTCTGAGCAGCGTCAGTTGGTGCCACATCCCACATTAGCTGTTATTTGCCTTAACCATTTCAGGGAGGTGCTGGGGCCCAGGAGTGTATGGGGGCAAGGTGGGCTGGGGTGATGTCCTTGCTGAGCTTTTGGAAGCACTGCACCTTTCTGGGGCTCTTGTGCACATTCAAATGTCTTGCTACTGGTCAGGGACCCTTCTGAGTGTTTTGGTCACTGGACAGACCTTTTTCACTCCCACACCTGACCAGCAGCAGCTCATGACCCAGGTGGTGTCTGACATGAATCACAGAATATCCTGAGCTGGAAGGGACTCACCAGGACCATCCAGTGCAGCTCCTGTCCCTGCACAGACACCCTAACAACCCCCCCCTGTGCATCCCTGAGGGCATTGTCCAAATGCTCCTGGAGCTCTGGCAGCCTCGGGGCAGTGCCCATTCCCTGGGGAGCCTGAGCAGTGCCCAGCACCCTCTGGGGGAAGAACCTTTCCTGATATCCAACCCAAACCTCCCTGGCACAGCTCCAGCTGTTCCCTGGGTCCTGTCCCTGTCACAGAGAGCAGAGATCAGAGCTGTTGTAGACTTTGGTGAAGCCATACTTAATGCCCACCTCAGCAGTATTTTGAGGGAGTAGCACAGTGATTTCAAGCTCCCATAGCCCAGTTTGAAAAGCCTCCAACCCCAGGACAGAAGAACACCTTGTTGTGTCTCACACTCACACAGTTCTAACTAGACAAAGATGAAAGTGTACATGAGGCTCAAAAAATAGATTTGCAGTAAAGGAATGAGATAAAAGAAGGAAAACCAAGACAATATCTTACTCATGTTATGGTTAATTACACAGACAGTGCTTAGCTGACTCAGCTCTTTGACTAACACCTGTTGCTTTTTTCTGGAAAGAAGCTGTAATTGCCCTCTCCTTCCTCCACTACTAAGACAGATCCCATATCTTTGTTTCCTCTCCTCTGGAAGAGGAAAAAGATCTAGAGGAAAATCTGTGACCCTTCCCATCAACAAGCCCAAGTTCAAGTCCCCCTGGTTCTGTGTGTTAGTTCAAAAAAAGCCTCATTCCTTATGGTCTGTGACAGGCTGGTGGGACAGTGCATGGATTTGGGAGAGGTGAAATCCCATTCTTTTCAAAGCCTTCTGTGAGTCTTTCCATCCTTGTTAACTCTTTACTGGCCTCTATCTGCTTTCTCCCTTTTCAGCTGTGTACAGATGTCAGTAAAACTCTCTACCTTGGGAGGGAGTATCCTGTCTTTTCTAGCTGACCTGTAACTTTTTTTGGTTGGCAGCACTGCATGTGGAAGTCCCTGGGTGTTTTGCTGGGGGTCTGTGCAGGGTAAGGAGAGGAAATGTGCTGCCAAGAGGTGTTCCTGTACATGAGGCCAAACCTCCTGTGGGAAGAAGTCACAGGCTCAGGAAGTCACGGGAGTTGGAAATGCTGGCCGTAGGGCTCAGCCCCATTAGGATAAAAATTAACAGAGACGTGAAAACCTCAGCCCACACCTGCAGTGAGCGAAGGTTCCCAGCTGAACAAATCCCTGACAAGGTCTGGAGACTCCACAGGTTCACTGAAGGTCTCCTAGGTCTGTTCAGGGCTGCTTTTCAGCACTCCCCCACATGATGTGAGACAAGCAACAACCCCAGTGTCCTGTGGAAATTCAGCCTTGTCCTCTCCTGACATCCTCATGGGCAGCAAAACACTTGCACAACTAGCCAGGGAGCCGAGGCATAAACTGTGAGTCTAAACTACTTGACTTGAAGAGCATTGAGGTTTAAGGTGGAAAACTCAGCCCTGGTGATGCGGGTAGAGGCCATCAGAGAAACAGAAGTGGCTGGGGCAAGCTCCTGGTGATGCTTGTGTGCATCTGCTGCTGTTTACTCTGCATCCAGAAGCGAGCACCTGTGGCTGCATGCTGAGGGCTGTGGGCTCCCAGGAGAGGGCCACTCAGCGGTCAGGTGGAGATGCTGTGAAAAAAAAACATGAGCTGTTTATGAGGCCTCATTCTTAAGTCTTTCCAGCAGAGTAAACACAGACAGGATGTCCTCAAAAGTCTTGACCCAGCCGTCCCCAAGGACTGTGCCTTTGGGGTGGCTGAACCCAATGTCCCTGTGCTGAAGGACGGGGCTGGTTTGGGGAGGGAGGACCATGGCAGTAAAATGGATTTTTTTTCCATGTGAGAGGAAATGCTCCACCCTTCCAATTTTTTGGTGATTAATCTGAAGAGGAATTATTTTTGTTACAACCTGCATTTCTAGGGAATCCCCAGAAGCATTCCAGTTTGCTGGAATCTGCCCAGCACCCAGAGCCGTTCTCACATCATGCCAGCTCCATTCTTTCCTCCTGCAATCCATTATCCTGTACGTGCCTAGCTGCCTTCATGCTTTGCCTCCCAACATCATTTACATGAGAGGAAAATTAGCAGCCTGAGTAATTATGAATAACTCACATTAGACAAAGGGGCCTTGAGGCTGAATGTAGGCAGCCGGAACGTCTGGCACTGCAGACCTTCCATGGCCAGGATAGGGTCCTTTTCCATTCCTCTGGAGTCTTCCAGAAATGCCCAGGGGTTCAGGAACCCACATCCGATTGAGGGAGCAGGAGGCTGGTGTGGACATGGGGAGTGCTGGGAGTGCAGATCACAGAGGTGACCATGCTGGAATTTGGTCTGGCTCAGGTCTGTGGACCCCTTTTTGGTAGGTTGGGCATGGGCAGAGCCCAGCCATGAGCTCACTGCCCACATCTCCAAGATATTCTGGGATCAGGGAGCTGGATTCAGGCCCTGCTCATCCCTGCTTGAGGGCTGGACAATGCATGGTTCAAAAGAAAAAAGATCAGAGGTGATGTTGGTGTTCCCCACATTGAAGGGAAAACTCCCACATCTAAGGAGGAGATCGGGTGCTGCTGAGCTGAGCCCAGGACAGCAGCTGCTGCTAGTAAAAATAATGGTTGTTTTCACTAGGAAAAAACTACTCACTGACAGACAGCAGGAAAAGGAGTTATTTCTGAGCAGAAGCTGCAGAGCCTGCCTCTGAATACCCAAACATAAAAATAAATCTTAAAAGGGCAGCCCGTAAACACTTAGTGGTGCTGTCTGCAAAGCCCAATGAAAAGAAAGGAATCTAATTCAGGTATTGCATATATTTTCATGGCTACTAGCACAAAAAGCAGCTTGCTGTTGCTTAAAAGTATTAAAATACATGTACAATGCATTAGGCTTGTGGACACGTTTCCAAAGAGTGCCACCCCAATGTCCCAGGAGTAAGCATACCTGTGCCATGACAAACTCCTGTGCTGAAAAACCTTAAGTAACAGAGCTAATCTGTATTTTTTTTAATGAGGTTCAGTTTTGAAATGGAACACCCAGAGATCACATCAGGACACACACGCTGGCCCATGCAGCGTCCTTGTCCAGGGTCCCAGCAGTGCCAGACTGATACAAACACACATCTGACCATCACATTTTAACTGCAGCCCAAGGTAACCTCCAGAGCCTCTTCTTTTTCCTCTTGTTCCGTGGCATAAAAAAAATGAAGTGCTTCCCCCACTATATATGTATGGAAAAGGTCTGGTTCTGAAACTGTGCACTTCCCACTTGGAAACTGATGACTGTTTAGCAGCCTGCTGCTTTTCAGAGTTACTCCCCCAAAACGTGTCATGGGATGACACATTGCAAGAGCGTGATGGTTGTTGTTTTTTTTCCTGCACCACAAGACCTATTTGTATTTAATTTTCTCAAATCTGGCCTCTAATTGTTTCCTGGTCCTTCACAAAAACTTTTTTTCTCTTATTGTTTTTTAACCTTTTGATATATTTCAAGGCCAGGCTGGATGGGGTTTGGAGCAGCTTGGGATAGTGGACCCTGCCCATGGCAGGGGTGAAATGAGATGAGATTTGATGTCCCTTCTAACCCAGCCCATTCTGTGATTATGTTTGCTCTGCCAGGATCTCAATTTTATTCCAGCTCTCACATTTTTGGGGGGATTTCAGTCAGTCTGGCTGACTGCAACATGCAGAGGCCAGAATAAAAGCTTTGTTTGGCAGAGGTGTTGAATAGCTTCTTGGTGAGCACAGTTTACTGTACACAGAGACATCAGGGAGAGGAGATTTCCTTATTTCTCTTTTTTTCTTCCTAATTCAGCCTCTTCTTCCATTACACCTTGTATTCCAGTGCTGCTGCTTGATGTGTATTTGCTCAAATATCTACTTTTCTGTCTCTAAGCTGCTGGTTCTTCCATCCTTTTACAAGTTTGCTTCTTAAAAAGAGACTTTGAACCTTTTTCTGAAGAGTTTTTTTATTGCTTCTAAGAAAGTGAAGGGGGTTCCAATATTTCATCACAGTTGCTACATTTTTACTTACTAATTTGAGATGATATAAGAGGGCAGGGGAGTTCCCCAGGTTATGCTCCACGAAGCACTGTGTGAAATCACTGCTGAACCCTTTGACTCACTTTCATTTTGTTTTTCAATACTCCCACTTGATCTCTGTGGATTTTGCCCTCCTCATACCAGCTGCATAAAATCACCAAAAACATCCTCCTGTAATATTTGGGCTCCTTAACAAGCAGTCGTTTGTCTGCTGTAAATCCTTTGGTATATTTTACATTGTTTTCCCTGCAAAGATAGTTTTAAGAAAAGTTGCAGTATTGCAGACACTCAAAGGTCATGGGAACTTCTGGCTAAGATTAGTCCAACTTCTTCCTATCAATGGCTGTAAGTGGCACTGGCATTGTAAAAGGAGTACTGTGGGAGCATTAAAAGACATTTTTCTTTCCCAAGTACACATTGAAAAGCACTTTTATCCCATGTCTAGGGCTGGGCACTAACAGGAGCTCTATCACTATGGGCTGATGTTTTCTATTCAGGGGCTCACAGAGAATGCATTGTTCCAAGAGGAGCTGAGCTGCAGAGGTTGGAACAATTTCATAGGCACAAAATTCCTGCAAGGTGTCTAGGAGGAGCCTTCAGGTGGAAGGGAAACCCTACGATACAGGCAAATGATAAAGCAAATTAACTTTACTGTGTACAGCTCTAAGAGCAGAAAAAATAAATAAAACACCAACCCAAAGTTGGCGTTTCCTTCACTCTGCTCAGTTTGTCATTGCCAGGAGCCAGGCAGAAACCTCATGTTGCACAGAACAAGTCCTGTGAGGAGCAGCTGAGGGAGCTGGAAAGGGGNGTTTCTTCAAGGATTCACCAACAAACCAACACCTTCCAGCTGGGACCATGCCTCCCTGGCATGCTGGCCATCAGCAGCTGGCCACAGCAGTGACACTGTAGGGACATGGACACATGTTTTTCTAAACCTTGATAGACACAACTCTAATTTGAGCACCCTGCCCAAACGGATTTAATTTCTCAAAGGACTGCTTCTCTTTTCTCTTTGCAGCATCTGGGGCCTTTACAGAGGGAGGCTTGTAGGCTGGGAGCTCTCATCTCCAGGGCCTGCATCCAGGAGTGCCTGGGGGCCACGTTACATCTCCGTGGGTTGTCCTGGGCACAGACACTCCCCACTTAACAACCTGAGCACCCCTGGCAGATTATTCCAGTCAGGTGCTTTTCTCCAAACACTGAGGGGCAAATGTGTTGCTTGGTGGCTTTTCTGTTCCCTCTAGGTCACTGCTGGCAGCTCAGGCCACAGCTCTCACGCTCCCTCAGTCCTTAAGAGGACAAAGAAAGGAGGAACTTGGAAGGACACTGGCTTGTGCAGCAGAAAGATGGAAACATCAGGCAATAACTGAGCACTCTCCTGTGCAGTGATGACAAATGTCCTGACGCAACTGCAGACACACAAAGCCATCCCCTGAGCACCATCAGGGCTGGCTGGTGCAGCAGGAAGAACGAGTTGTGCTTCTGGAGAGCTTTCTCTCCTGCAAAGGACAGATCATTCTTCAGGGAATTCCTCTCATCTTGCTTCCCAAGTGGTGCTTCCCACTCACGGGCTGGTTTGTGGTGCCAAGGGTTTCCTGGGCAGAATAACAGCATGCAGGTCCTGCTCGTTTCCTTTCCTTCCCCCTGTCCCCCATTACCATGCACACACAATAACTGGGGTTTGGCTGGGGGACACTTGAGAAAGGTGACTTCTGGAGCTGAGGACACTGAGAAATGCAGGTCTATTTCCTCCTGTGGGGGTTGTGGTTAATCAAACCCTTGGACAAAGGGAGATTTACTCTTACTTGCAGCTGTCTGGTTTCAGCTGCTGGGGGTTGATCAGTACCCATTAATTATTTCCCCAGTCCAGGCTCTCGTAAGCAGAGATCAAAGCACTCCTCAACCCTCCTTTGGCTAAACCAAAGGGAACGGTGCCTTTGGACCACAAGAGGGATGGAATCTGCTGTGGCCAAGGATCTCAACTGGCAAATGCCTTCACTCAGTGCAATACGTAAAAATCTCACCATCCTCTGTGCTGTGGGGCTGCCCCAGCCCCAGCCAGAGTTGGGAACTCAGAATGGATATGGTGGATTGAACATGGTTTTTGTTCTTCATTTTGATACAGTGACTTGAGAATATTCCTTCTATCTTAAAACAGCTTCCCCAGTCCTTTTATTTTTTTGGTATTGCTACCAGCTTCTTCGATGTCCTTGCAATCAATGCAATATCAATACAATACCATTGCATCTGCAGTTTTTTTTCCAGCTGAAACCATCCAGAACACACTTTCCCACCACACAGATAACAACTGCAGCTGCAACTTTCTGTACAGCTCAGTGAAAATGGGGTTTGTCAGAACACCTCTGGCTGGCTGGAGGATCCCAGTGCAGCTGCCCTGCCCTCGGTGAGAGCTGCCAGTGCTGGTGCTGCCCACAGATTTTATCAGCAGTACCACTTAGGTGTTTTTCAAAGGNACTGTCTGTCTTCAAAAGGAGCAGGGAGATGATGCTGCGTGAAGGAAACTGCCTCTCAAGTTGGAAATTTTTATAACTTCCACCTACGCTGGTATCTACAGGTATATTCTCTCTCATCACAGTGCCAGTGGGCTGGATGCAGCCAGGGATGTGGATGTGTTGGTTGCAGCGTTTCCTTTCTGCAGGGCTTTTTTTTCCCTGGGAAAAGCATGCCAGCCTCAGTAAGTGCTCTTCAGTGGGAGTTCAACAGCTTTGTTGGTTTTGAGAACGTGTCAAAGGGCAAGAACAGACAAATTCATGCTGTAACACAAACACAAAAACTCTGGGAGATTCAAAGGCGGTGGATCTGAGGTTCTGCCCCAGGTCCATAACTAAATCCCAGCCGTTCATCTATCAGTACCATGGCTTCTCTTCTGGAAAGTCTCCTGCTCCGTCACCCAGAGTGTGCACACAAGGCTTGGGTGCTCTCACAAGGGTTGTGCTGTCAGTAGCAATATTTTCCATGCCAGGAGCCCGGGGTTGGCAGTGAGATATCTTCCGGCTGAGGCTGATATGAGGTAACAACCAGAGTAAATATTTCATTTATATTTAATATACACCCTCAGTGAAACTTTCTGTGGGGTGTGTGGCTGCCTGAAATGTAAACCTGAATTTCATTCTTCATTAATTTTATGCAAAGCAATTTGGAAACCACTCACAGTGTGATCTGTGTGGCAAAAATGGGGTCCACAGTAGGGTTGATATAGAATGGTATCGTGAAATGCTATTTTTCCCCCCATTAACTTCAGAGAGTGAACACTGCAAAATTTTGGCAGTCTCATTAGGAACCACCAATGAAACACACCGGGAACTGGTCTGGAGCATTTCTCATAAGTATTTCTTAAATGGTCACCAACAGGCTGAATAAATTCAGTCATCCTTATCACTAAAAACAACTTAGTGGCAACAACGAACAAGCTGAAGCTGTCTTGAGCTTTTATGGTGAGAGGATAAGATAATTTGTATGGAAAACAGAATGGATGAGATTAGATGAGATGCAATTAACTAGAACTTTCCTTCCACGAGGAGTAGGATACAGAAATTACTTGACTGCATTTTCTGAGCCAACGTTCTGCTTGGTTTTCTTTGCTTGTCTAGAGGGGATGAGAGAACTATGGCAAAACGAAGTGATTCTTCTGTCCATGGTGGCAAACTGACAGCTCTTGTTCGAGAGGCTGATGGTGTAAATCAATGGTCATGGTCAATCTGTTAAAATCATCACAGGATCTCGGGACAATCTCACTTGTGCACCTTCTCAGTGCCTTAGGGAAATGTGCATGGGGCAGGGGAGGAAAGGCCAGCTGCAAGGCACTGTTGTCACCCAGCCTCTGGAAACACCAGCCCCCAGGGAAGCTCCTGGTCTCTGCTGGTATGTTGGTTGGTTTGGGAGCTGCAAACCCCAACAAACCCTGAATAGCAGAAAAAATGCTGTTTTGGTTGAGGGGCACTGAAATTACTGCATTCTCAGTGTGGCCATGGTCCTCCAGGTTAACAACCCTGCTGTTCCAGCTTTTTTGGAGGCTGAGGGCAGTGTTCCCCAGGTAATAAATCTATGTTTGCCTGCAGGAGCAAACAGGATCCTTGTAGCTCCAACATGGCTGTGGGACATCATTCCTGAATGTCCTGTGCTGAACCCAGGGCTCCATTTCTGTCCCAAAGAATCTGGAAAATGCCAACAGCAGTCAGTGTTTAAGACTTTGGCATAGCCAAGGGCTAAGAAACTTGATGGTCCTCACCAAGAAAAACCAGTCCAATATCGGAGGATTTGGCTCCCATGGGGTGTTAGATTGGACATCAGGGAAAATTTCTTCACCAAAAGGGCTGTCCAGCCCTGGCACAGCTGCCCAGGGCAATGCTGGAGTCCCCATCCCTGGAGGGTTTAAAAGCTGTGTGGATGTGGCACTTGGGGACATGGCTCAGTGGTGGCCTGGGCAGTGCTGGGGGAATGGTTGGACTCCATGGTCTGAAGGTTTTTCCAACCCAAATGATTCCGTGATTCTACGATCTGCACTTACATTCTGTTATTTCATTGTCATGCAGATTTTTCAACCTAAGTATTGGATGTTTGAACACTTTAGGGACTCACAGGCTGTGTCCACACTTGCAAGGTCACAGTACTTCTTCAAAGCTCCTTCCAGGGGGGTTTGAGCTGGATGGCACCAGGTTGGTGCACCAGGAGCCTGAAGGGAGCAAGGACCATTCAGACAGACCCCAAAGCCACAGTCCTGAGTGAAACCAAAGCCCTGATGAGGACCAAGGGCCCTGCTGTGGTTTATGCACATCAAATGTGGGTGCTCTGGCTCCCCCAGGTACTTGTCCTCCCCCTGGCCTGGGATCCCCAGCTCTGCTGCACGGGTGGTTAAGCTCCCCTGCAGCAGCTGGTCAACAGCTGCAGGTTACACTTCATATATGAAAGAAACCCTAAATCTGTGTGAAATTTCCAGTGGTTTAACAGCTGCTGCCTGAGCCAGGCTGTCTGTGTCACACACACGGTGACACTGGAGGGGAGGGAGGCAGGACAGACAGCTGGGAGCAGTCATTTCTCCAGGCACTTAGTTTTAATATGCTTTTGCTCATGTCAGAGCCTTTTCAGAGAAAACTTGAGAATGGAGGAGCCTTTGGATTTATTTCCCCCCCTTTTCACACCCCCTGCCCCACAGTTGCAGTGAGTTTAGTATGAGTCAAACTCTGTCATTACAGGATTTTTTTTCTAGGGAGGGACTTTTTAGTGGGATTTGTTGCAACCTTAAATTCTCATTCTTGTGAATGGGGAGGAGTGGTTCCTCCATCCAGGAATGGGCGGTTCAGCTGAATTAGCTGCTTGGTTTAGACAAAGACAATTTACTTTGAGACTTCTCTACCTCTAAAGTTACTTTTTTGCGGGGGCAGCAGTGCTAAGGGTAGATCCCACAATATGCTGGGTCTTTGGAGAGGAGAAGGTGCTCTGGACAGACGAGAAACTTTTGAAGAAGTGCCACCAAAAAGCAGGAAATTGGTTGTGTGCTTTGAAAAAGCCATGCGGAGCAATTTGTGAGAGGATCTGGAGGGTGATTAAAATATCTACATATTAATAGGCTGTGGTGTGACCAACTGACTAACCTTGTTTGCCTGTGGAGAGGGAGGGTTTTATGCCCAGGACATAGCAGGGAAAAGTCTGGGTCACCAGAAGGGCTTCATTCACCTCAGTCAACAATAAAATGCAGGATAAAATCTGTGGTGTTGCTGGGATTTATTTTAAAAACACTTGGTGCAAACAGTTGTTTTTATTTCCCAACATTTTGTGCTCTCTCTGCATTTACAAAAATAAAACAACCCATTAATTCATAACCGAAACCAGTCCTTAGATCTACTTTCTACCAAAATCATATTTATGCCAGGAATCCCTTATTTGCTCTCAAATGCAAATTCTGGTTAACCAAAAATGATGTGACTTTTAGCTGTGGGAAGTCCTGCTCTCAGCAGAAGCGATGCCACAGAGTTAAAGCACTAGTGGCACATGCTGAGGATCTCCTGTCTTCCCAGCACTACTTGCCTGGATTTTGGCTGGATTTCCCTGCTTCATTCTCTGCCCCATGAATCTTTTGTGATGTGACATCAGTCTCTGTTCAGATAATAACTGCAAGAAGGAATTGCCTCTGGGTGGAACAGGGTCTCCTGGCAAAGAGGTAGTGGTCACTCACTCCAGTCTTGATCATTCTGGTGGAAGCTGAAACTTGGGTTGTAGTTCTGGTACAAGATCAAAATGGTTTGGACCAGAGTGTTCCTGCACTCCAAGTCTCCCTGCACATCTCATGGCTACACAGGGATGGGGCATCAGGGAGGGAAAGGGCAGGGCTGGATGGGATATTGGGAAGGAATTGCTGTCTGTGAGGGTGGGCAGGCCCTGGCACAGGGTGGCCAGAGCAGCTGTGGCTGCCCCTGGATCCCTGGCAGTGTCCAAGGCCAGGATGGATGGGGCTTGGAACAACCTGGTTTAGTGGAAGGTGCCCCTGCCTATGGCAGGAGTGGGACTGGATGAGCTTTGAGGTTCCTTCCAACCCAAACCATCCTGTGATTCTGTGATCACCTCATTCCATCCCCCTACCATAGGCAGGGACACCTTCCACTGCCCCAGGCTGCTCAGTGTTACACCAGGAGAAGCCCTGCATCCCCCCAGCAGCTTGAACACAGCTTCACTGACCACCAAATGCTCCACCAGTACCACAAACTTGAGTTTCATGGTGGTGGCTGTGGGGTATGAGCTCCAGAGCTCCTACCCAAGAATGGCTGGAGGGGCCCAGGACAGCTGGAGGCCCCCAAACTGGTGAGAGTTGTGCCGATGCCCAGCTGCTGTTGGACCCATGGACATGGAAGGGAGTGCAGAAAACAGGACTGATCCTTCCAGACTGGGATGGAGCTGACAGGGGGCCTGTTTTTCCCTTTCCCAGCACCTGCATGGGCTCTGGCAAGCCAAAACCCTCTCCTTGGCACAAGAGGGTAGAAAATAAGTTCCCCCAATTGTTTCTTTCTTCCATGATTTGGTCACTGTCACTGTCCCACCAGGGAGCTTGAGGGGTGCAGGACACCCCACCCCTGAGATGGGTCTCATTGAGGGACACAAGTGGGATGTCCCCAGGGGTGGCAGGGCATAAAATGAGCTGTTCACCCCTTCCCTGCCTCACCCCTGGGTTATCCCTGCCCAGAAAACTCTGAGCAGAAAATGCCAGGGTTGGATGGGCGAAGGTTTGGTTTTGTTGTCTTGTTTTAAACAGCCCCTGTGAACAACTGTTGTGCTCAAGGGGCGGGAAGGGGGGTTACCATGGCAAAATGGGATTTGCTGGGAATGAATAGCTTTCTTTTTCTCCCCTGAAATGAATGGGTTGCTGAGACCTCCCTGCATATGAAGGCTGTAGGTGCCATGCTCGGTGGAATGGACAGTGAGCAATTATCCCCCCCAGCTTCACGTTATCCACAGGCTTCTTAATACAACTCAGTGTTATTACACACAAAAAATGTGATCTCAAGTGTGGATTGAGAGAGACAAAATGTTCCCAGTGGGATCTATCCGTGTCTCTTCCCCAGTCCCCTCTGACAACAGGGATTAGCAGCAATGTTTGCACTGACTGTAACTAGGACATAAAGACCATGGTTCATTTCTTCCCATTCAGCTAATTCTTTACATTGCAGACACTACAGGATCCATTTAGGGGTTGTTTTTTTTTTTCCTTTTTTTTGTCTCTTTTGTGAAAGTAGGTTGGAGTGGGAGGGGGTGAGGGGGAGAAATCTGCTGAAGAAAGTGTTGGCATCTCCAAAGAAAAGTATCTTTTCAACCCTCAGGCAGGAGCCCTCAGCCCTCTTCTGCTGGGGATAAAAGGAGCCGCAGTGCACATCTGATGTGATGGCATTCACAGACAACCTTGCTTTTAGGTGAAGGCCGCAATATATTTGCCAAGAATGGCAACTTTTAAGAAATAAAGTGATTTAAGCTGGACAGATTTGACCTCCCATATCAAGCTCTGGGATTTTTTTTTTTTTAAGCAAATGGGAGCGCTTGCTCCCAGCCATCTCTCATTCCTGACACGTTCCCACCTCTAAAGCAAACTACAGCACCAACTCCAGGTATGTTTTTTTTTTCTATGAGAGCTTTGGGAGGCAGAGTTTGACCATGTGGGAAGTGTTGGGCCAGAACCCCACGGTGAATATTTTTGCCAGCCACACAATCCCTAATATGTACCAATTAACACTGTTCATGTTTTGGTCCCATTAAACCACAGTTGTGGGACACAGGATTTGTGCCAAGGGGCTGGAAAGTGCGGTTTTGTGCAGCACAATCACATCACGACCTCAGTCTGTCTGGGGAAGGGTCAGCAGGGCAGTGCTGGAGCATCTCTGTGCAGGTTCTGGACCTGGTCCATCCCTGATGTGGAGCAGGGGTGAGGGGAGGGATGGTGAACATGGCCAGCATGCCTCCGGCTGACCCAGGAACATGCATTATCTGTTCCAGTGCCATGCATCAATCTTGCCTTAACAGACAAGTCCTGGTGACTCACAGCAGGTTCGGGGGAGGTTACGTGGCAAAAATGAAGGATTATGAGATGAAAGAGCAACTCGTAAATCTTCCTGAGATGAAGGGCAGGCAGGGCTGTGTGCCACAGGCGGTGCAAGGACGTGGTGACCCACCTCTGCCCCGTGGTCTCTCCCTCCTCACCGCTGCAGGCAAATGCTGCAGAAATAAGAGCCCCAGAGCCAAATTCAGGGCTTCAAAATATTGATTGTGGGGGTTTTTTTCCTTATTTGATTTCAAATGTCCAATCTTGGAAAGGAAAAGCGTGCAGAGGAGACACATCTCTTGTCTGAAATGTGGTCAGCACCATCACAAGCCATAACCCATGGAAGGATTAACCCAGATCTGTGTACAGACAGGAGAGAGGAAAAATGACCCAAAATTGCACCATGCTTCTCGGGTGACCCCAGATAATGTGCCCCAAATGTGTGTGATGATGTATCTACTGCCTATCACCTCCATTCCTGGCAAGGGGAGAGAGAGCAGATGAATCTGAGCTGTCCTTGGGGGGAACACAGGCTTGCCAAGGCCTTCAACACGTTTTGGAGAGCAATAATGCATGTGCTCAGAGTGCAGGATGATCTTTGACTGTGTTTTCCTGCAGCACTAGAAATATCCTAGGAATGGGCAAGTGCTGATATGGATGACATATTCCTGGGCTCCTTCCAGCAAAGGGAAGATGTGAATGGGACCTTGGAGAAAGTCACCTTTCTGGCACCTCAGCTCTTCTCACAAATGGGGTTTTTTTGGTCCAGACCTCCCAGGATGTTGGTGTTGAGACCAATAGACAACACACATTCCCTGCTGGTTTGTAGGGGGGAAATAACAGAAATTTCACAGAGTCCTACCTAAAATCTGCATTCAGGTGAGCAAAGTGCATCATACAATCACAGAATCACAGAATGGTTTGGACTGGAAGGGGCCTTAGAGACCATCTTGTTCCACCCCCTGCCTTGGGCAGGGACACTTCCACTGGACCACGTTGCTCCAAGCCATGTCCAACCTGGCCTGGAAAACTTCCAGGCATGGGGCACCAGATCTCAGATGGCTCTGGAGGGAGCTCAGATGTTTAGCACACACACAGGCACCTGAATAGGTGTTTGACATCTGGGGCTGAGGCTTGTTGGTCCTCACACAGACACCTTTTTTTCTGCTGTCTGCTGTTCCCCAAAAATGCACAGGACATTTGGTCTGCTCATCCCAGGGATGGTTATGGGGATGCTCACCATCACTTAATAGGGTGGCTGTCCTGGGGAGTTCTCCTGCCAGGGAGGGATGTGGTTTCGGTAGGTCAAAGGATGTTATGTGTCGAAATGAAGGCATTTTGGAGAGCGTGTGCTCATACTGACATTTGCATCTGATGCTAATTAATACAGACAGGAAATATGTCATCAAGTTCAGAGCTGTGTGTTAGCCCACCCCTCACAGCCCTGTGCTGGATGAGTGATATGTTCCCTTTAAACCTAAAGGGTTTGCAAAGAGAGCTGTTTCCTTCCCGTGAGGTCACCACCAACTCCACTTGGTCAAGTTCAGTTTCTTTTTTTAGAGCCTGAAATAAAGATGGGTTTAGGTCATTACTGTCAAATGTAAATGATGCTCTGACTTCACAAAAATGAAACATATTTCTAAGATTAGTGTCATCCTGTTTCACCTTCTTCCCAGTCACATTGTGCAAGAAAAGAGATCAAACACTTGTGCTTCCCCAGAACAGAAACTGTTCATGTTTGAGTTAAAGTTAGGTGGGTGTATATCCACACAGTGGATGAACTGCTCTGTGTTTAAAAATCAGGTGGGCATAAGAGCATACTTTAATATTAGGAAATGTTTTGAGCCTCGGAGGACTCTAAAGATGCTGTGGAGATCAAAAACCTCTGGGATTTTCCGTTGCAAAAGCAGAAAGTGCCAGCGTACTCTGTAGTGTACGAGAAAAATTGAAATGCTTATTTCAGTCATCATCAGACTTCACCTGGGGCACAGGTGAGGCAAGGATTTATGTACTACTTGTTCTGTTTGGGCTGGAGGCATGGACTCAAACATCCACCCTTCTTGATTTTAAAGATTTTTTTAATGGAGATTCTTTATTTGTTCACTGAATATCACGTAATGACCGCAGGAAGGCAGCTGACAGTTAGTTCCAGGTGGACTCCTTCAGTTGTGAATTAACTTGGAGGAGTTGGCCAGAGTTTGTACTTTCACCCAGCAGGCAAATCAGCCAATTAACGCAGTGACAAAGCTGCCATGGGTGCTTGTGAGAACTCGGAGCAATTAATTACCTGAGAGTTTCCTCCTGTGGCAGGAGCAGCACCAGTTGCTGGATTATCTTAACTATCACCAGTTGCTGGAACTATCTTAACCAACATTAACAAATCTGGACAGTCTCAGCTGCCCAGGAATCGCTGCTGGTTCCCACAGCTGTCACAGTCAGTCACAGAACCACAGGATTAATCACAGAATTACAGAATGAGCTGACCTGGAATGGAACCACAGGGATCATTGAGTTGTCTTAACTTGGTATAAAGTATCTTCCATCTCCCTTCAGTGCAGGTGGCCCTTGGCACTAAGAACATCTTCAGAGTTGTCACCAAGATGTGCAGCTCACCTGTAAGGAGAAATACTGCTGCCTTACTGCTGAACTCATCTGCTTTTCTTTATTTTTTTTTTAATTTTTTTTTTTTATTTCATGTATCTACATGTTGTTATTCTCAGAGAATTCAGTGTAAGTGCATGCCTTTTAGAGAACATGGATGACCTACTTTGAAAAACAAGGGATGGTTCCCAATTTTAAATAATTTGTGAGAAAAAAGCCCTTTCATTACTACAGAATGGATTCTTCTAGTCTTCAAGCATATGGTTCACTTGTCAAGCACTTCCTGAATAACTTAAAGTCATACTTATTGTAATTTTTAACATACTTAGCATATATAATGGATATACAATTTCAAATTTTCAATCTGTTCTTGAAATTATGGCACGTTAAAATCCACTTGAAGACCAGTTTTAATAGAATTATTTAAATGGAGAAATCCATCCAGCTAAGTTTTTACAAAAGTAGAATTCTCTCCTCACTGGGACAGGGAACGAAGACAACAAATTCCATTAGTTTTACCGAACTGAAGAGATGGGATTTCTGAGGATGAAAAGATGAGCTCATTTCCTCACTTGGGGTCCCACGACACTGCACGTTAATGAATCTCCTGACATGCAGAGTTCTGCTTTCAGGCACACCCTTGCCTGAAATCCTTCCCGTGTTTTTCCCATTTCTCAGTGCTGTGTTATTGGATACACACTATATTTATGATAGATTAATCTCTGATCTATTTTCTGCTGTGAAGGTGAGCTGTGTCTCACTTGGCTGCTGAAGGAGGAATGTTAGTCATCCCAAATCTCTCTGTAGCTGCTGCAGCAAGACAACTCCAGGAAGATGGTGGGGGTTTGTTTCTTTCTTAGGTTTTTTTCCTGTGGGACAAGAGTTTGCAAAGTCATCTGCCCATATATTTTCTTACATCTTGCTTTTTCAGTTGAGACCATCCCCGTTCTGAAAACACTCCTCAGCTGGCTGTAGAGAAGATGTTTCCTATGGTGATGTCTGCAGGGAAGTGGAACCTCCCTTCCCAGCCATGTCCTGCCCACAGCACAGCACTGGTACCAGGAGCTGCACATGCTGGGCTGCTGTGATTGCCCAGCCTGCACATCCATGTCCTGTGTCCTCCCGGAGGTGGAGAGGGGCAGGGGAGGTGGTAGTGAGGGAGAGGGCAGCAAGCCTAGGGAGAAGGGCTTTGAAGGAATGAAGCAAAGCAGCAAGCCAGGAAGGCTCTCAGGGATGATGTCTCCATCCTGCCTTCCCAGCTCTGGGACTGGGGCTTTTTTGTCACTGCATTCTGATCTAATTGTACTTTTTATGCACAAACCTGGGCTGGGGATGAGCAGCCTTCTTCAGGTGAATGGACAGGAGCTGGACATGGCCCAGGTGTCCTCCAGCAGGTTTGCCAGATCCTACAAGGATTTCCATGGGGAGGGAGAGGGTTGTATGTCCTGTGACGTGAATGAACTGGGGGAAAGGAAGGAGATCATAATCCCAAATCCTGCGATTTTCTCTTACATTGCATATGAAGAGGAATGTTCTGCCACATCTCCTCCATGTTCAGGCAGAAGCAGGAAGCTGATACTTCTGGCTCCTCTGGGAGCTCTGTGAGTCCTTCTTTGGGGACTTCTGTTTGCCTAGGGGGGTGAGGCAAGCATTTTTGCTCATTTTAAATCCCCTGTGTGGAATCCCCTGTATGTTCTTCCACCAGAACATTTTCCTTTAGCATTTTCCTTTACAGGCATGTGGCTGGTGTAGACCAGGGGCCAAGGAGAGGAAGGACAGATGGACATGGGATACCAGGGATGGCTTGGGAGCAAAGCATGGGAGCAGTGCAGTCCCTTTGCTGTGACTCCTCAGGGGCACTTGGGAGACTTCAGAGCTCCCAGACCTTCTTCTCCTCACATGATTAATCCAAATGACACCAGGATGAAGGTCTGTAAGAAGTTCCTCATTGCTGTCTATGAGCAAGTCTGGAGGGAGGTTTGGCTGCAGGGCAAGGTTGACAAAACCAGAAAAATTAGAAGAATTCCTTGCTGTGAGTGGCATTCTAACTGGTACTGATCTGGCAATGCTCTGAAAAGCAGGGTGATGTCTTGGGCCATGGTGGGAGACAGAAAACAGCCAGCAACGGGAGTGTGTCAACACAGTTTGTCTCAGAAAATGCAGCTCAGTGTGTTTTCGGGGTTTGTTTTGGTTGTTTTGTTTTTTTTAACAGCTGAACTTACTAGAGGTGAAACCACTTGTGGTTTCCTGTTTTCATAATTTGGCTTTTTTATTGCAAGTCAAGGATGCTTCTTAGAAACAGAATCAAGTCTCCTGGCCCACTTTAGCAGGTCTGGTGCTGCCATGCAGGTAGCATGGGCACCCAGGGCTCCATTGGAGGTTTTGGCATCCCTTAAGAGGTAAGCAGCTGTTTAAGGTAAAGAAGAGGGCAAAGAAAAGTTGTGTGAAGCTCATCTTGTCACAAAGTCAAGTAAAAATCTGGTTGTGTGTCTACTCCTGTTGTGGAAATCCTCAGCTCCTCAGCTGATATACAATGCTGCGAACAAAACAGGAAGCAGAAAAGCTTTATAAGTGTACCAACTATTAAGAAATTGCTAAGTGCTGAGCAGTCTTACAGAAAGATGGTGCTTTTCCCCTCAGTGTGTGTGCATACTTAAAATAGAAAATAAGAGCATGTAGTGGGCTGACTCCTTGGCCACTTTTCCCAGAAGTGACTCCACAGAGAGGAACTAGCCCTGTGTTTTTCCACCCAACCCCAGTTATGACCAGTATTAATACAATTATTCAGTGCATCACAGATCACAGAATCCCAGGATGGTTTGGGTAGGAAGGGAACCTGAAATTCATCCAGTTCCACCCCCTGCCAGGGGCAAGGACACCTTCCACAATCCCAAGCTGCTCCAAGCCCCAGTGTCCAACCTGGCCTTGGACACTTCCAGGGATCCAGGGGCAGCCACAGCTGCTCTGGGCACCCTGTGCCAGGGCCTTCCACCCTTACAGGGTAAAATTTTTTCGCAATATCCCATCTATCCCTGCCCTCAGGCACTGGGAAGCCATTCCCCATTTGCCTCCCCTCTTGCTTGTCATCCAGACTCCTGAAATTTTTGAGAATTTGTGGGGTTTTTGCCAGTCCACGTGCATGAGGATTTTGCTCCTAATGGACCTGCTGTACAAACTTTGATGGAGCTGAGAGAAGCACAGTGTGGTGGAGCATTCTTGGCCCCAGTGTTGGTTCAGCAGCAGCATTATCTATGTCCACAAGGTAAGAGAAATTTGAGAATGGGAAACCATAGGCAAAAAATTGTTTCAACACTTAGAGAGGAGCCCCTGCTGAAAACACAGGTGGTTAATGAAGTCTTACAAATGGTGCAATATCTTTCTGTGCCCTGTTGGGTTCAGCAGGAGTTCTGCTGCTCTCAGACTGATTCTGGGTTATGTCCTTGGAGCCTGTGAAGGCCAGGGAGGCGAGAAGTGCATTGGTCTCCTCCTGGCTTTCCCCTATCATCTGTCAAAGCCTTCCCAAAACACCTCCTCGCATTGCAATGTGCCACGGGTGACCTTCCTCCCCAAACACCCACAGATAAACTCAGCTCTCTAGCTCCTTTCATCCTCCAGGGAAATTTCTCCTTTTCATGAGCTCTGCAGCTGAGTCCCGGAGGTCAGTGCCGATGGGTGGGTTTTTGTCACGTTTCCTGGAAAGTTTGGTAATTTATAGCATGAGATTTCTTTCTGGAGAGATGAAATGCCTCACGTTGTGTAAACCTCTGCAAAGCACTCGGAGCTGTAAGTGCTGATAGAGCCACACTGCACCAGTTTACATTCTGCAGATGGCTGATTTATGGAGATGGAAAGCTGGTGAGGCTTTTTCCCCTTCTAGATGCAAGGCAACTTCCTGAGCAAGGCTGAAGTTGAGTGTCTGTCACGTGTATCCTGCAAGAAAGTTGGTTTTTTTTTTTAGGCATCTCCAAAATGAGGGAATTGAATGCCCCAATTTGTACCCATTTCATTGAATCAGTACAAAGTCACGTTCTCTGTCCCCAGGCTATGGTTGAGTGAAGATGGTGGTGGGGACAGAGTGGCTCCCTCCTGGTTCCTGCTGAGCAAAGGGCCATCAGTGCAGGAACACTTCACCAAAAAAACAGCTGAATCGCTGAGAGCTTTAAACAATTATTTTTCCCTTAACAAAAGTTGTTTTTGTGGAAGCAGAGGTGTGCAAGCAGCGCTGGGTGAGAAATGCCACTGATGTTTGCTCTGTGGAGGTTTTTATGAACAGCCAGGGCAGCTCCCTGTAGCAGAACACAGCTGAATGCACTTGAGAATGCTTTTATTTATCTATTCTACAGCTCAGCAACAGTAAACACTGTCTCCCTTTCACGAAAAATGGCTCATCCATGTTTATATCCATAATAACATGTCCATTTCCAAATGTTCCTTTGAAATTTCATCTGCTTGAAACACCACAACTGGATGAAGAGGGCTTAGGGATACCTCTGAAGTTGAGCTGACCTTGCTTGCAAGGATCAAACCTCCCTGGGTGAGGCAAAGAGAGCTGTCTGTGGGTTTGCTTTTTTGGGAGCTGCAAGTGTCCCATGCATTTGGGTTACCCTCCAAACTCCAGCCATGAAATTGGGTGTTTAATAGAGAGTTTAGGGGAGTTTCACCTCATGCTCAGGAGCTGCCAGGAGCATTTACACCTGCAGCTTGATGGGAGATTGCAGTCGCTGGGATAGGGACAAACTTTGAGGGAAAAAAAGAGTTTTGATGCCACTTCCTACCTTCCAGGAGATCCTGTCGCCCCAAAAAATCAGGAAAAAATTCCCAAACCACTTAACAATAACAACAGCTCAACTTTGCCTATCGAGGATCACTTAACAGAGCTTGTCAGTGCTGTCCTGCCCTGTGGTCTCCTTCTGATTCTGTTCCCTCTCTTTCTATGTATATCAGCAGATGGATTATCTAGATTTAGATGTCCACCTGGCTGAGATTGTTAATAATGAGTCAGTGGTACTTCCCAGCTGTGCACAGGCCCCTGCATGTGGCTGCAAGTCCCCAGGCAGAAGTTCTGTAGGTATTTTCAGCTTTTCTAAGTGACTGAAATATAGAAAGCACTTTGTCACTGTCAGCAAATGACAATAGGAACATCTGAGTGGTAGGAAGGAGGAAGGTAACATGGTTTTTCTTTCACAGAAATACAAATTCCAAGAAATAGAAGAAAACCAACAGAAATTTGCAAATTAAAAACTCCAAATAAAACAAGCCTGTTCTGGGGAGTTAAGATTCTCCTTTTCCATCCAAAACGTGGTTGTAAACAAAAAAAACCGCAACCCTACACATCTTCACCATTGAGAGGGAGAATATCCCTGGCCATCTCTCCCCATCAGCTTTCCAATAATATGCATTATTTTGGCTTCCCTTGTGTACAAGCTGCAGCCTGCAGATTACAGGGGCAGCTGTCTGCGAACAGTTGATACTGGGACTAAAGCTGGTGAAATCTGGAAGTGTGCCTGTTGTGCAGCTTCAGTGCTGTACCTCTGCAGATATGCCCTGACAGAAAACACAAGGAGAACTCCCAATTCATGCCTTCCTTTAACAAACAGCAACAAAAACCCCCAAAGCACCTGCAGGCTGCGTGCAGCACAAGTGATGATGCTTCACGTGCTGCTGAGCTGGTGGTTACATGGTGCTCAAAGACACACTGGTGGTGGGACAAGTACAAAAGCTGCTCTGAAAATTGTTTTGGAAATGTCTTGGGAATGAAATGCTCTGATAAAGAATAGGTTGTTCCAACATCCCGGACATTGAGTGGGGGAAAAAAACACCTGGCTATGAAAATTGTAAATACTAATGTAGACGAAAATTACTTCCTGGAGAAGACATATCTATCTGTAAACAGAGCAGCTTCATGGTGGACTCCTCTCATATGGCCATGCAGATCCTCTCTGCAGGCAGCAGAGCCTGAGGGGTTCTTGAGGAGCATCTATTCCTCCCCAAGAAAAAGGATAAATACGAGATAAATCATCTTATGTGGTGCCCATTATCTCCACTGAACATGATAAACCTCTGGCTGAAACTGGAATGTCAAAAGTTGTAGCAGCCTAGGGGCACCAAGGAGCCCTCTCTGTCCGGATTGGATGGTCTAGCTGGCCTTTGTCTCTCTGTGCAGCTCCAAGTCCATGGAAATCTCTTGGAATCATTGAGAGGTTTAGGTTGGGAAAGACCTCAGACCATTGAGTCCAACCATTCCCAGCACTGCCAAGGCCACCACTGAGCCATGTCCCCAAGTGCCACATCCACAGGGCTTTTAAACCCTTCCAGGGATGGGGACTCCACCACTGCCCTGAGCAATCTGTGCCAGGGCTGGAAAACCCTTTCCATGGAAAAATTTTTTCCAATATCCAACCTGACCCTCCCCTGGCACACCTCGAGGCCATTTCCCCTCATCCTGTCCCTGTTCCCTGGTGGAAGAGGCTGACCCCCACCTGGCTGCCCCCTCCTGTCAGGGAGCTGTGGAGAGCAAAAGATCTTCATTCTCCTTGCTGTGATGGCACCTGGGAGGGCTGGATGAAGGCAGGTCCGTCTCCTTTAACAGGCTCTGCCCGGGAAGTGTTTGCTGCAGCTGCTGCCTGGATACTTCGGCAGGCTCAGATTTCAAGCCCTTTGTCTGCCTCAAATCGTATTGTTCTCTTATCCACGCACTCCTACTCGTAAGAGTTTGGCAGTCCTCGTCAGGTTTGGCAGCGCATCCAGCGGGCACCGTGACTTTGCTGGTGTTTTTGGTGTAGTTTTAATTGCCGGGGTGCAGTGCTGGACTGTGTGTGTCCCGTGGGAGCGGGGTGGGCTGGGGTCCCTGTGCTCCACGGATGATCCCGTGAATGAGGGGGGATGTCAGATCCACAAGTTACATCCCTGAATTACCGTGTGGTGCTGTGAGGACAGGAAGGGGAGTGGTCAGCTTAATCACAGTGCAGAACAGGAGTGATTTTGTAACGTTCCTGTCACAACTAGGAATGAACCTGTATAAAGCCCATTCATTCAGATTTTGCGAGCATAGGAAGAACAGGTCCCTAAATGCCCTCCAGCAATTTATTTTGAGTAGTCTCCAGCTGCTCTCTCAAGAAGTTAGTATTGTGTTTAATGACTAATTGCAGTGACAAACATCTCCTCTTCCTTGGGAAGTGGCTTTTTACCGGGGACAGATAGTGATAGGACAAGGAGAAACAGTTTTAAACTTATAGGGGGAATTTAGTATAGATGCTGGGAGGAAATCCTTTCCTGTGAGGGTGGGGAGGCCCTGGTACAGGGTGGCCAGAGCAGCTGTGGCTGCCCCTGGATCCCTGGCAGTGTCCAAGGCCAGGTTGGATGGGGCTTGGAGCAATCTGGGACAGTGGAAAGTGTCCCTGCCCATGGACCTTTAGTGGATCTTTAAGGTCCCTTCCAACCCAAACCACTCTGTGATTCCCTCTGAAATGCTCTCAGAGCTCTCCTCCATAAGAAGGGACCTTGACTTGCTGGTGATCTTTGGATCATCTTTTTCTCTTCTCAACACCATAGGTATGTTAATGATACATCACCCTGTAGCCATGGCACCTGAACGCTGGTCCCCTCTGCGCATGGCAAGAGAAGGTTGCCTGTTTGGGGTGGGAGCAGAGGACAATTCTTTCTGACTGAGCCCCAGTCAGGGAGCTGCTGAAGCACTTCCATGTTGGAACAATTTTTGTGGAAATACAACAATGGCCTGTGACCTGCCCTGTGTGGCCAGTGAGTAATGTGGTTAAACAGCCAAGAAGTTCCTCCTGCGGTTTTGACTGGAATATGGGATTTTCCTGCCCCAGCTCCCTGCTGAACAGGTGCTTCATATCATCTGGAAATAGCTGTGTTTCAACACCAGGATCAAGTGGATTTCACAGAGAGGCTGGGATTTGCTTTCAAGCCTGGCTCATGTGACGTGAAAAGCCGCTCTGCATGTAATAACCACTAATATTATTAAAGTGTGCTTCAGGGTGGGCACTCTGACAAAAAATACCACTTTATCACCACTACAAAAGAGAAGAGTGGGGATTTTTTCCAGTTTGGGGGGGATTTTTGTCTTTTATTGTTGTTCCAAACCACGGTGCACTTGATCTAACCCACAGTAATAAAAAATAGATTATCTCATGGACAGTAAGCTCATCACCACCCTTTGCTGATAACAGAAAGCAAACAGCCCTTGTATCTCAGTGCGTTGGAGGGACAGGCTGTGCTCCCTCCCTTGCCTGGATCAAGTCAAAGCAGGAATCTTGGCTGTGTCTGGGAAAGAGGGATGCCATGAGATTTTTTTGTTTCATTTTTTAGTCAACTGAAAACTCCACCTGCAAAATATTCCTGAACTGACATCTATTTTTTTTTATCAACATTGTCCTGATGCACACTAAAATAGGATTGTGATTCCCAGAAAAGTAAGAGGTGCTCACTGGCTGTCTTTCTGTCTCTCTCCTCAGGTTTTTGGGGTTTTTTTTGTGGAAAAAGAGGAAGAAAAGTGAATTCCTATTTGGTAAAAAGATAATTTCTTACAGAATGAGTATTGCCTGTGGTGCCAGGAGAAAGGATCTGAAATGACAAGACACTTAATGCCTCCATCTAGCCCTTGCTATTTCCTTTCCTTTGCCTTGTCCTGGCTGTGTCAGTGTCCCCTGAAGCCTCGAGGAGCACGTTGGGTGAATTCCCAGTGAGCGGAGGGTGTAACTCCCAGCATTACATGGGCTCATGGCACATCTCCCAACATCACGCAACAACTGCCACAAATCCTTCATCTCCTGTGCATCACACCAGCTTCTTCAAAGGATTTCATTAGCTCTGAAGGTAGTAAATTTTTTGATAAATCAATCTGAAGATGTTTTGAGGTGCTACTGTCTGGTGCTTCAGCTTCCCAAACACACCTTCTTGCGTTCTGTAATTATGCTCTCTGAAAGATCCCCAGGAAATACAGAAACTGGGCACAAGTACAAAAAAATGGAAGTAGGGAATTCACTCTTCCTCTCTCAGCTGTTGAGATTTTCCTTTCTCCCAGCTGTGTTACATTTTAAAAGCTTATGTCAGCTGAACTGCATTTTGTGCAACAATCCAAAAACTGCAATAAGAAATTTGTGAAGGCAGTGATACATTTTAAAATTCAAGTACTTTTCTTGCCCAAATGCTGATGAGTAGAACAATTAACCACATGAGCTCAAGTATTTATAAGTAAACCTCTACCTACCACCATGCTTTCAATTATTTTGACCACTCCAGATTTTTCCTGCTCAAGGAATAGACTTTTTTTTTCTTTTATCTAGGGACAGTTTATGCCGTTGCTACAATGTCTGTGGAGATGAGTTCATGAAAAGGTGTCTTACAGTGTAATGGAGGCATCATTTTTTGGGTGCTTGGTAAGGTGATTCAGGGAAAATAAGGCACTAAAGGCACTGAGGGGCTTGGGGAGGACCAGGGAGCCAACCCCTCCCTCCTTCTCATGCAGGGAGGATTGGACCCAGGGGAGTCCTTGGCATGGAAGAGCTCTGGAGCTGTCAGAGCATCCTTCCAAGTGGAAGTTTGGCCCTTCTGCACATCAAGCAGATGCTTCAGGATCTCAGGAGTCTGCAGCCTCCATCAAACAACCCTCCTCCTGAATTGCCCTTCAAATGTCCCCTGGGAAATCCTACACATTCCTTTTTTTTTTTTTTTTAACCACAGATCCTTTGCCAGGCTGCACACACCCACATTTGGCAGAGCTCCACCACCCACCCTGCTCTGGCGATGAGCAACAGGAGATTTCCCACCTATTCTGAGTGGCACCGATACTCTCAGCTGGAAGGGCTGGGTCAGGAGGCTATCTTGGCTGCTCTCGGCTCCCCAGCAGCTCCCAGTGCTCACATGAAATGAGTTTTCCCTAAAACACCAACACTGCCATGAAACACCCCATGAGTTTGGTCTCCTGCTTCAGCTAGAACACCTGGATCCTTGGAGAACCAGGGAGCTTAGGAGAATGCTGAGGTCCTTGCCCTTCTTACATCTCCATTTCATCTTTGCAGCTACCCAGGTGGGTTAAAAAGGGCAGTTTTGGTCTAAGGTGTCAATACTTCAATGGATTGAATGTCTCCTGCCGAGCAGGAAATATTCAACATGCTTTATTAGACCTTTTCTATGAGAGTAGGAAAGACTGAGAGAATTGGGGTTGTTCAGCCTAGAGAAGAGAAGGCTTCAGGGAAACCTAATTGTGTCCTTCCAGACAGGAAACGTGGAGAGGGACTTTTCACAAGAGCATGTAGTGACGGGAAGAGGGGGAATGGCTTCCCAGTGCCAGAGGGCAGGGCTGGATGGGATGTTGGGAAGGAATTCCTGACTGTGAGGGTGGGGAGGCCCTGGCACAGGTTTCCCAGAGCAGCTGTGGCTGCCCCTGGATCCCTGGCAGTGTCCAAGGCCAGGCTGGATGGGGCTTGGAGCAACCTGGGACAGGTGTCCCTGCCCATGGCAGGGGTTAGAATGGGATGAGCATTACTGTCCCTTCCATCCCCAGGCCACTCTGTAATTCTGTGATTCTGTGGTTCTGTGATTCTGCGACCAGACAAACACTAGGAAGGACATTCCCAAGCCAGTAGCTTTCCTGTCTGTGGGCAGGAAGCTTTCCTGTACATTCTGCACCTTCCTTGGCACACAGCTGAGACACACCTCCCTCAATCCCTATGGATAGCTTTGTCAGGGAGGCTGCGGAAGAGACCTCTTGGAGGGAACCTGAGGAGCCATCTCTCCTCTTGGGGCTGCTACACCTCCANTCAGCCTAGAGAAGAGAAGGCTTCAGGGAAACCTAATTGTGTCCTTCCAGACAGGAAACGTGGAGAGGGACTTTTCACAAGAGCATGTAGTGACGGGAAGAGGGGGAATGGCTTCCCAGTGCCAGAGGGCAGGGCTGGATGGGATGTTGGGAAGGAATTCCTGACTGTGAGGGTGGGGAGGCCCTGGCACAGGTTTCCCAGAGCAGCTGTGGCTGCCCCTGGATCCCTGGCAGTGTCCAAGGCCAGGCTGGATGGGGCTTGGAGCAACCTGGGACAGGTGTCCCTGCCCATGGCAGGGGTTAGAATGGGATGAGCATTACTGTCCCTTCCATCCCCAGGCCACTCTGTAATTCTGTGATTCTGTGGTTCTGTGATTCTGCGACCAGACAAACACTAGGAAGGACATTCCCAAGCCAGTAGCTTTCCTGTCTGTGGGCAGGAAGCTTTCCTGTACATTCTGCACCTTCCTTGGCACACAGCTGAGACACACCTCCCTCAATCCCTATGGATAGCTTTGTCAGGGAGGCTGCGGAAGAGACCTCTTGGAGGGAACCTGAGGAGCCATCTCTCCTCTTGGGGCTGCTACACCTCCAGGCAATCTAGAAAACACAATTTATTATTTCCTTAGAGAATCCCCAGCATCTGAATGATGGCTACAGGTCTCCTTTCTCTTTTTATAATTTTTTTTTACCTTACAGTCAGGATGACCAAGAACTTTGTTTCTTTACTTAACAAAAGCTGAATTTCTCACAAATATGAGAAATCAGGCTCTAGAAAAGCATCACAGAAACTGCAAGAATTATGAAAGACACCCCATGGCCTGGCAACACTACAGTTATATACAGGAATTGTTGGATTAGGACTTTGGAAAACATATATTTAGAAATACTGTCCTTTAGAACCAGCTTTAAATCCAAAGAAAAGCCAAATAGTTGTGCAGCAAACCTCATGAACACAATCTTTTTTGGCTTTCACCCTCAGTCCATAGAAATACATCTTGAACCTCCATAAAATTAATTTTTCCTATCAGATACTTGTCCTGTTCACAAGAAAGAAATTACAAAATGCACAAAGAGAGTAACCCAAATCCTGGCTGTGCCTTGCTTGCCCAAATCAGTGTGAGTCAACAGGCAGCAAACACTTCTGAGAAGGTTCCTGTTGTCACGTGTGACTTCGATTCCCATTTTCATGAATCAGCTGAACTGAACTCATTCTGTCTCTTAACATACCATGGCTTTTGCCAAACTTCACCACTGGTATCAACAGCTTCAAATATTCTCAAGTGAGGCTTCTGCCTGTGCTGGGTTTGAGTTCCCACCATGGTCCCTGCAGTCTTGCCTCCAGCCTCAGAGCTGCTAAAGAAAAAGTGGCAAGGAAATAAGAAAACTGCCTTAAAAGAAAGAAAGGTGGTGTAACTATGCCCAGGAGAAGAGGTTTATAGTTATCATCTCCATAGGTAATTAGAAGGTGCATCTCTCAATATTCAGATGCAATTGCATGTTTTTGTACAGCATTAAAAAGAATGTTGCAGTTCCCATTTTGATGACCAGGCTGCCTATTTTACATCCACACTCTTGCAGCCCAGCTGCAGGAGTGTAACAAATTGAACCACCAGAAAAAATGGTGTCAAGAAGGTCTTTTTTATCAGTGAATAGTTTGGGTTGGAAGGGAGCTTTAAAGGTTATCTGGTCCACCCTTTTTTCATTGGTAGCCTCATGAAGCTGTAAAAACCATGGACATGATGACAATGGCCTCAGTGGGGTCAAGTTGGGCAGGATTAGAGGTTTCTAGGGCAGGATTAGAGGTTTTTAAGGCAGGAAAGTCTACCCAAGCTGCAGATGCCATCTCAGGCTCAGGAAGTCCCGGTGGTGCATCTTGCGGCGGGACATGGCTGCAGAAAGGGTATTTTTTTGGCCTTTCCTGGAGATCTGCTGCATCTGAGTACATCTATTTGCACCAGTAACACAACCACACAGCTCATGAAATGCAGCTTTTGCAAGCTGGAGGCTGACAACATAAATACCAGCTATTTGCTGCACACCCTGCCCTCCCGGCCGCCTTCCCTGCTGCTCACAGCTGCTGCCCCCCTGTTTATGGGGGTCGAAATACTACATAAAAGTGCCAAATCGGAGACTTGAAAAGGCCTTTTCATCAGGAGCACATCTCCTCTCTAGCCCTCTCCCTGATGTGGGCTGGGAAGACCAATGCAAATCAGGGAAATAGAAACAATAAAATATGTTAATCGCTCTTTTGCCTACCAGAGAGCGGAGCTGGGCCCCAAGGGGAAGTGACATTTTCAGTTTTATCTCAGTGGCACTGCTCTGTTCAGTGCTGAAAAAAAATTGGTGCTAGAAACTGCTTTTTCATTACAGATATCTGAATATTCAATATGTCATTTAAATTGGCTTCAGATCTGTTCCCAGAGCCACCCCTGAGGAGCCTGGTGAGGATAAACCGCCCAGCTGATATCTCACACCAGGTTGTTTTGTCTAAGTCCAAAGTTTCTTTGTCTGGGAAAATTAAAACAACCCTTCCTGCCTCAAGTGACTTTCACTTTTTCAAGGGCATTTCATGCACAAGGACAATTCTGCAGCACTCCTGTTGTACATAATGACCCAGTGAGCAATATGCTTAAGCACAAGAAAACCCTCTCTTCCCCCAGAATTTGGGAGGACTGGCTTTTCATTCTGTTTTGATGGCAAGTGCAGCATCCCAAGTGGAGAAAGACGGGCATTTGTAGTCTGGGAGGGATTTTAATAGAAGTAAACATTCAATTTAAGAAGAAAGAAGACAGATTCTGAGGGAAAATAAACTTTCTGGGCCTAAAGAGCTCGTAGAAAGACAAAGCAAGGGCCTTTGAAATCTGCAGGGTGTCTGTATCCCTCACCCTACCCACAAAAGGTATCCATGTCTCCCTTCATTTTTTCCCCTCTCCCCCCCGCCAAGTTAACCTGACCCCAAACATAATTTGGATGTATATACAGAGCATAATTCACACCATGTTCCCAAGGGCAGCAGGAATGGGACTGAGCTCAGCTGGGCAACTGCTGTCCAGGGCTGGGTCCAGCAGGGTTTCCACTCACGGACACACATGCTCAGGACATCCAAGTAACAAGTGACAAGTCCTCAGGTTACAGAGAGGAGGTTTGATTTGGATATTAGGGAAATATTCTTCCTGGAAAAGGTTGTCAAACCCTGGAACAGGCAGAGCCCCAGTGGCACCTGGAGACGGGTGACTTGGTGGGCCTGGCAATGGTTTGGGGAATGGTTGGACTCGAGCTTAGAGGGCTTTTCCAACCTAAGGGATTGCATGGCACTCCCAAATCCCACATCCCCAGCCTCCAAGCTCCCAGAGCACATCCCAGCCCAGCCAGGAAAGAGATATCCCTTTTGGCTCAGACCATGGAATGTTTCAGCTGGAGTGAAGGACCACCAGGCTCAAATCCACCTTGTGCAGGTTCGAGCTTTGTCCTCTGCCCTCAGCTAGTGCCTCCTGTAGGAGCAGCTCTTATTTATGTAAATAATTCTGTACAGCTTGAAGAAGAGACTACAAATCAGTGCTCTTTGATATTCCAGATGAGTGGTCTCTCCACTGGAATACTAAATGTGAGACAGATCCTGTCTTGCTGTGTTTTCATTAAAAAATGTCCTTTTCATTAAAAAAAGCTCCACATCCCAAAATGAGGGGAATTATTCCAACCTCACGGACTCCAAGATGTATTTCACCAAATTCCTTCTTCAGCTGAGCTCACCTCCTACAGAGAACCTTTCACCTTGGGGAAATGGGAAGTCAATCTCCATAATATGAATTGTGAATATCCATTACCTGAATTTTGAAACTGAACAAAAGAAAAGTACTGTTGTTTCTTGTCTGACTACCTTGGCACTTCTAGTCTAAAATCTTTTTGGACCTTTTGTCTAGGTTTTATGTTCCTTTGAACAAGGAAATTACTGTATTTTTACATTATGGTTATACTTAACTTTGGTATTGTTTGTCTGGAAACCCTTTAGGAATTGGAAATTTATTGCACTGGATGCTGAAGAACCAATTCAGAGATTCATTCTTGGCACAGATAGTGTCCCAGAGGTGATGAAAATGGCCTATACACTCAGGAAAAGGCCTGTGTACACTGAATGGAAGGAGATGTCTCTCACACATCTGCTGTGTTCTATTTGGTCAAATGACCATCTGGAAATGTGACCCTGTGGCTCTGCATGGGTCACGGTGTCCTCCTGCAGGACACCTGCCCAAGGCACGTGGCTGATTCAGAGACTGCAGTTTGAAGAAGCATTTTTAAGAAAAGGTTTAGGCTTGAAGTGAGTAGAAACAATAAATAGTTGCTGTGTTTCTGTTGGCATGAAACTCGCACTGTGCTGGGGATGAGGGGGATTAGCGGCGATTCTCCATTCCCTCTGATCTTTGATCCCAGCCCTAATGCATTTCTGGGGGCCGTGCTTTGGGCAAATGTAAGGGTTTGGCCCAGGTACAATGGGGGCTGGATGGATTCAGCCTCCCAGAGCAGCCTCCAAACTGTGTGCAGCTCAGGCTCATGTTTGGATTCCATCCACTTTAGAAGTAAGAGCCACCCATGGAGATTTGATCTAATTTTAAACTTTCCAGGAGTGTCGGGAGGATTTGACAGGGATTCTCAGTAGGGGGCTGAAGTAGGTGATAGAATATACAGATGAGATCCATGGCCAGATAAACAGGATCCTAGCAGGGAAGGCCCATCATGATATAAACACATGTGCTCCTTAACAGTTAGATATTCACTGGGGCTTTCTATGTCTGTCTGATCATTGATGCAATTATTGAAACGTTCTGAGAAACCAAAGGTGGTGAAGTAGAGTAAAGTCTGGTTATCATGCCTTGAAATTACCTGAAGCGTTCCCAGCCAGGCAGGGAAAAGCTGGGGAGTGCGCACTGGAAGGAGGCTTTGGTAGGACTGTGGGATGAAGGCTGGGTGGAGAAAGACTTGTTGCTTTTGAGTTTCTGCAGGTTTCTCATAAACAGAACTTAGTGTTCCTGTTTATCTATCTGCTCCTTGTGTATGCTTCAAACCCATAACTCATCACAAGTTAGATTTTTGGCAGGAAAAAAGGAGTATCTTGACTGTTTCTAGGTTGTCAAAAATCCTCTCCTCAGGGTTAAGCTGTCTTCAGTATAATTGCCTGTAGAATTCTCAATGCTCAGAGACCTGCTAGGCAAAGTCCACCCTGCACCAAAAAGAGAGCCTCTGTCCCAAACGATTTACATCCTGAATACAAGAAAAGGAAAGCAGACAGATTGGAAGTGCCAAAAAAGTGAAGACACACCTCTAGAGACAGCAATAGCGAGCAATCCACATCTGCCAACTGCTAAACTCCCCTTGGCAAAGGTTTCTGCTCAGCAGCTGTATCTGAAATCTTTCTATCAATCCAAATTATTCTCCCCCCTTCCTCTCATGCAATTGTTGTGATTTTATCTTCCTTTTTCCTCAGTTTTGCTGAATTTTGTCTGCTGTTTTGTGCCTAGCATTTTGTCTGTTTCCTCTTCTCTCCACAGCCCATACTTCTGGGGTTTTTCCAAGACTTTGAGGATCCAGGTTCCAACAGCTTAAATTATAGAGATGTTCAGATGAAAAAAGGACATGTTCCAGCACTATTTCCCCAGAGTCTGTTGTGATCTGAGTCTCCAGCACAGATTCTGGATAACAAACTTTTTGGGGTGATGCTGTTACATTTGTGCAGAGCCTGGGTCAGCAGAGCAAGTTCTTTAGCTCAACTATAAGTTATTCTAGGTTGGTTTGGGTTGAAAAGGATTTTAAGGATCATCTCATTCCAAACCCCTGCCATGGGCAGGGACACCTTCCACTAAACCAGGGAGCCCCAAGTCCAGTTCAACCTGGCCTTGGACACTGCCAGGGATCCAGGGGCAGCCACAGCTGCTCTGGCCACCCTGTGCCAGGGCCTGCCCACCCTCACAGACAGCAATTCCTTCCCAATATCCCCTTGCCACCTCCTGTCTTTCAGCTTAAAGCCATTCCCCCCTTGCCCTGTCACAACAAGCCCTGCTAAAAAATTGTCTTTGTAAGAGACAGAGCCCTGCTCATGACACATGGTGGGCGATGGTGGAAACCTCTCCCTCTCTCACTGCTGCCGCAGCACCGTGTCCCAGGGCCATGTCTGGCAGCTCCCAGCCCCACAGAAAGTGAGGCTGAGCCCGCAGAGGAGCTGTTTTGTTTGATGGGTTTAGCAGAGAGGCTGCCAGGTGGAACCGGGCCAAGAGGCAGCAGACCGTGACGGACAGGCCCACACCATGGAGACAGCAGCAGGGCCCAGGGGAAGGGCCAGGCCAGGGAAAAACACCCTCACACACATACCCCCACACCCCCAAACACACCCACACACACGGACACATCCACACGCACACGCGGGCCCAGCCCAGCCAGAGGCCAGAGCCCAGGTGGGTACTTTGTTACTCACTGAGGCCTTGTCTGGCTGTCAGGGCTTGGGAATGGCGATGAGTGCACATCAACCTGGCACCACCGGCAATTTGCATTCGAAGCGAGTCACTGATCCCATTCCCAGGGGCTTCACTTGATGCATGGCTTAGCAGAGGGGCTAAGTTTGGTTTTATTTACGGCCGGGACTTGGCACATGCTGGCGGCTCCGCATTCACCAGCAGCTGTGAGGGCAGCGGCCTCACAAGCTGCCCCTCGTTTCCAGACACCACACAGAAAGTTGCTCTGCACAGGAGTGTTAGTCCCTTAGGACAGCCCCCAAACCTCATCATCCCCTCGTTATCTGCCACTCTGAAAAGCTGAAGACTTTCCTGAGACGTTCTGCCATTCTGAGCTGAATGGTTTGGGTTGGGAGGGACCTTAAACTTCACTCCGTTCCACAGGAGCAGGGACACCTTCCACTATCCCAGGTTGCTCCAAACCCCATCCAAACTGTCCTTAAACACTCCCAGGAACGGGGAATATCCACCAGACTCAGCCAGTAGGAGCTGAGCAGAGAGACCATGATAAAACAGGTCAATTAAAGAGTCCCAGGGGATGCAGCTCAGAGCTTACCAGGAACAAGAGGTTGATTGAGGACAAGGGTGGGAGCTGGATGCGGTCAATGCATGAAAAACCTCGACAGTAACAGCGAACATAACAAGGGGGGAGTGAGAAAGCTTAAAAATATGGGTTTATTGGCTTCCTAAATATGTTTATGCTGCGTCAGATCCATGCTCTCACCAGTCTCCCACGTGATGGAAACAAATCAAGTGCAGTAAAAGAGTTGAGAAGGTGAACTCTCAATACCTGGAAATACAAAGCTGTTGTTTTAGATGACTGAAATAACTGAAATAAGAGAGAGATACCAGGGAAAAAATAATCATTGATTCATCAGGTGTCCAGGCACATGGAAAAGGGGCCACTGATACCAAATTCAACTGCAAAGAAAGTTACTTAGATACCAAAGTAAGGCTCTGAATCATGGAGGGAATAAAAAAATACCAAGGGGGAGCATAAAAATTGTCTGTGGAGATCAAAACTGAGGTTGCCTTCTCTTAGCAGCCTAAACAGGACCTATACTTTATTAAATCCATTCCAACTTGCAGTACTTGGGCAGCTGAAAATCCAGAAATCTGGGATAGGCTGTCAGAGGAGGAAGGGCTTCTCCTCCCAAATCTAAAACCATGTGCAAATACAGAGGCAGAAACCTGATACACTCAGTGCTGGAGCCTGGCCAGCAGCACAGGCTCCAGGACTGAGCACATCTCCCTAATGCCAGTCCCCTGAGCTTAAAAAATTATAAAGTGCTCTGTTTGCTTTTGTAATTTCTACCTGGAACACTAATTTGGAATATTATCAGTTGCACATGTTTGAGGGAGTCTGGCTGTTTCATAGCCATCTGTTCTTTCTGGCATGGAGACAGAGGTTCCCCACATCTAGCTGCCTCTTTCAGGACAGCAGTGCTTGGGACAAGATTTCAAGAGCCATAACCCTGCACTAGCTCAAGCCCTGGCAAAAGCAGCACACTTCTCATATGGTGGAGCACCTGATTCTGCAACTGGCACAGCCCTGAAATGAGCTGCTGCTTAGATTTATCCAAATGCTTAAATGCACAATGAGCTTCTTCTAAGTCTGACCTTCATTGTACATCCTCAGCATCTGAAAAATGCTGCCTGATCACACCCTGGAGTGGCTGTGTCATAAAGGCTGGATCAGCATTGAGGAGCCTGAGTGCTCCAAATGTCATGAACCTACAAAACTGGGTGGGAAAAGAGCCTCACTCCCTTTATCACTGATGCTCTCCAATTTTCCTTGGAATTGGCCCATAATGCAAAAATACAGTTTCTGTACAGTTTCAGGTGTTTGGTAAATGCTGACTGCAATATCCACATCTCCATCTATTAATGTAATTTTTGCCTGGTGTGTGTACTACAATTAGGACACAGGGAATGGCTTCCCACTGCCAGAGGGCAGGGCTAGATGGGGTATGGGGAAGGAATTGTTATCTGTGAGGGTGATGGGGCCCCTGGATCCCTGGAAGTGTGCAACGCCAGGTTGGACAGGGCTTGGAGCCACCTGGGATAGTGAAAGCTGTCCCTGCCCATGGCAGGGGGGTGGGATGAGGTGGGCTTTAAAAGTCCCTTCCAACCCAAATTATTCCACAATTTCATTCAAGTTCCCTGCTCCATCACAGGCCTTCTAATGAGAAAAAACATGTTTGAAGCTTTAGTGAATCCCACAGGGGATATTTTGGAAAGGAAATTTCCTGATTCATATAGGCAGAGAAAAAAATTGGGTTGGGGAAGGTGCCAGTGTTGAGTTGTGTGTTAATTTGTTTGGTCTTTTGGAGTTTTTTAAGGTTAAGAACCCCCCACTGTGCCTAACTTCTGTAGGATCAGCTGAGGGAGCTGGGGTTGTTTAGTCTAAAGAAAAGGAGGCTCAGGGGGGAACCTCACTGCTCTCCACGCCCTGAGAGGAGGGTGCAGCGAGATGGCAGCTGGTCTCTTCTACTGTGGCTGAAGAGAGAGGACCAGAGGAAATGGCCTTAGGCTGAGACAGGGGAGATTCAAATTAGATATTAGAAAATATCTTTTCACTGTTAGAGTATTAGACATTGGATCAGTTTGCCCATGGAGCTGCTGGAGTCGCCATCCCTGAAAGGTGTTCGAGGGGAGTTGGGATTTGGCACTGGGAGATGTGGTTTAGGGGTTACAGCAGCAGTGCTGGGTGCACACCTGGGCTTAATTATCTTACAACGTCTTCCAGCTTTGATGATTCTGTGATTCTATGATTCTATTTTGTCTAAAAAACCACACAGATCTGGGGAAAGAAATGTGGCGTTCTTCCTGGTGCCCACCAGTGAACACACTGGGAGATCTGAGGGAACACAGCCCCTCCAGGTGAGTGCAGGTGTTGGCAGACGTTCAACCTCTTCAGACCCCAAGGAATCAGCCCTGGAGGCCTGGCTGTCAGCAGGGCAGGTGCCTCACACACAGGGTTTATCATTCCAGCTCCACAACGAGCACCGAGTCCCATGAGGGAAATGAGCCTTCACTGACCCCAAGCTTGGGGCTGGAGGGAGCTTTTTCCAAATCACTTCTGTGAACTTTGGTGCTTCAGGAATATTGTGTGGTGTGTAAGTGTTACATGGGGTTTTGGTTCAGGAACAGACCTCAAGCTCTTGAGACTGCCTGGAGGGAAGCTGTGTTTTCTGGGGGTGATAATTTATCCAGAGCATCTCTGCAAAGGTATTTAGTGGGTACTACAGAGAACTGGGAGGCACTGATGGGTATTGTGACCTGGCTGCTTCACCTTGCTTGCTCTGGACCTCTGTCTCCCTCCCCACACTTCTTGTTGCTTGTTTATGCAGGGTGATCCCTGCCAGATCCCTGGCTCTTTATTTAGTGAGTACCAGTACAGTACCTGAGAAGATGGGATTTTGATCTATTTTAAGGCCTCCAAGATCTACTCTACTTTCCCCTACCAATTAAATCCTCTGGAATAAATTCTGCTCTATTATGCAAAGTGATCTACAGCTATCTCTTTATCTTCCCTTTCACGTTGAGCAGCAGGAGTAAAGAAAAACACAGAGGAAACAAATAAGCCCTGTCAGAGCCAAATGGGCTTCATATGGAGTTAATTCTTGTTTTGCTGTTGCACACACTGCAGTGATTTCTGCCCTCCTTTAATTCATCTCCCTCCCAGCCAGCACGGGCTTGCACAGATGCAGCTGAAAGTGGAACAAGGCCCATGGTCCATAAACACTTTACCCAAAATTAAAAGTACTCCATAAATACAGAGTATGTTGTTGTCAGCTGTTTCCAGATGAAGGAAAAATGGCTTATCCTTGGTCAAGAGAAATATCATGTTGCATAGCCAGACTCTGGAAATCCTGTTTGAAACAAACCAAAAGGGGTTTGAGATACAAAGAAAAGTATGTTATCTTGTTATCTCTGGTAGCAAATAGGGTTCAGATGCTACAGTGTCTGACATAATTTATTCAAGATTTCTTCTCTTTTTTTTACCTTGTAACATCGAGGATTTTATTAGCTGATTCCTTGTTTGGTCTTTGCCTGTTGTAAAAATTGAAAACAAGGAGTTTTCCTCCCACTCCCAGTCTGCTGCCAAGGCAGAGCAGTTCATTGTCTCAGTGAAGAGCTGCTCTTACCTGCAGGTGTCAAATACCCAGCAAGCAGCAGGGTGTAAAAAGTCAAGGGAAAAGTGTTGTTTTCTTGCAATGCTGAAGCAGCCTTGGTCAAGGAAGCTGGGGAAGGGGCTGGAGCCCCAGGAGGGGCTGAGGGAGCTGGAAAGGAGCTGAGCCTGGAGCAAAGGAGGCTCAGGGGGGACCTTGTGGCTCTGCACAAGTCCCTGACAGGAGGGGGCAGCCTGGGGGGTCGGGCTCTGCTCCCAGGGAACAGGGACAGGAGGAGAGAGAACGGCCTCAGGCTGTGCAGGGAAGGTTTAGGCTGGATATTAGGAACAATTTCCCCATGGAAGGGGCTTTCCAGGCCTGGCACAGCTGCCCAGGTTGGTGGCAGAGTCCCCACCCCAGGAGGGAAAAAGTCATGTGGATGTGGCACTTGTGGACATGGATCAATGGTGGCCTGGCCAGGGCTAGGGATGGTTGGACTCGATGATCTCGGAGGCCTTTTTCATCCTCAGCAATTCTGTGGTTCTGTAACTGAACCGTTGGGGAACTCTCTTGTGTTTAAAAGCAGAATGAGGATTTGGTGCTGTCAAACAGTGAGCTCCCTGTTGCCATGTAGGAGACATTTGCAAAACAAACCCTGTGAATGCCTTACGGAAATGATGCTTTTGGTAGGTAAGGGCAATATGTTGAGGTAAGACTCTGGGAGGTTCTCTTTGTACTATGTGGAAATTGCTATAGCTTTTAGAGCTGTTCCAAACACCCATGGATAAGATTTTAAGTGGGGTGCAATTTGGGTGAGATGGAGAAGCCTCAGCTAAATTCCAAAAAGTTGGCTATTACATGCTCTGTGTTTAAGTTTATCTAACTGATGCTTAACATTTCATCCTAAGCATTTAAGTTGGATCTAAAATTTTGCTCTTTTAAGAGCTGGAGAGTCGACCGTGATGGATAGGCTTTTGTAAGGGTTATTTTTTGTGATTTTTGTTTTTCAAAAGAGATAAAAACCTCAGCATAAGAACTGCAGGGGGGTTATCAGATTAACTGGTTTTTTACTACTGGATGTATCAATAGATGGATGGATACTTCAGCTCCACAGCCCACACTGCACAGGATGCTGATAACTTAGACAAGGTCTGGGCATGGACCTTACCCTGTCTATGAGTGCCAGGGCTGAAAGCAGCTACATGTTCCACAACTCATCCCATGCTGTGCTTCTCTCACTTTTTGTCCCATCTACTGAGAGCCCTGGGGCAGGGCCCTTGTGGTGCAGGACAAGCGTGTGGTGGGAGACACTCCCTGCCTTGTGAGGCACTTGGAAGTCAAAACACCCATTTAATAACCTGAAATCACTGATTTTCACACCAAAGGCAGGGCCAACGGTGGTCTGAGAGCTGCTTCAGTGTCCAGCTTCTCCAGGACATGCAAGAAAGTGATCAGAGAAGGGTTGATATTCAGTCCAAGCCCTGTGTAGCAGGTGAGCAGAAGGCTGGAGAAGATTTATCCACAGATCTGAAAATCTGGAGAGCTCCAAGACAGAAATTCCTGCATATGTAGAAAGCCCTGTGCAAAACCTGTGTTTCTTGTCTCTTGAGAAGGGAAAGCATCCACCACAAAGTCCATAAAATGCTGAGTTCTAGCAGGAGCTCTTTCAAACAAGCTGAAGAACTGGTCTGGGTTTAGGTGTGCTATGCTCTCCTCTGCTGCAGAACCGGCCTTTGAGCAGGGAGTATTATCACCTTAGGCTTGTTTTCTGAGTGTTTCGAAGAATAAGGGACATGATAGCAGCAAATGGTGAATACAAAGGGGAGGACATCAAGGGATGGGCAGTGGGGACACATCCTCTGCATGACTGGGTGTGTCCTCTGAACAGTCCAGAGGAGCCTTCTGATCCCTTCTTCCTTGGGCACATGAGCACCTTAGAAGTTCCTCAGGACCCTGAGTTGCACCAATACAGATAAGACCAGTGGTATTGTCATGGCCAGAGAAAAGAATTTTATCTATGGTTATACAGCACAAGCTCTTCTGTTGGAGTTTCTTCTTTTGTGTGTTTGTCCTCTCTGAACTGTTTGTGTGATTAGGAAGTGGCTGAGCTGGAAATTTCCTTGCTTATTTTTCAATGCTGCCAGTGCTCTGAGGGCAGCTCAGGAACACGAATGGTCTGTGGAGAGTTGCTCAAACCGGTCTGTCACTTATTTTTGGCTTCCCCCTGCAATCTGACAACAAATGGCCCCTCCACTTTGATGCTCCCCAGGCTGAGCACTGCCAGGCTGCCAGAGCTTGGTGAACACATCCCTGGACTGTTGGCCAAGAAGTCTGGTCGTGGATGACTGGACCAAATTGGTTTCACTCCAGTGACCAGTGGGACGCTGCCCTGCAGCTTTACAGGACTAATGAGGGGCATCAGCAGCTTTCTGGTGTGCTCCCTTTAGAGTGCAAGGAATATGCTGGGGACAGGATTGTGCCCAGGAGCAGGGAATTTAAAGCCAGCCCTTGGTGACCCAGCATCAGGGACTGTTTATTCTGCAGATTCCAGCAAGGTGGGAGCTCTGATAATGTTCTCCTACTGTTGGAAAATGTTGCCAAAATAAGCATGCCCCTTTCTTCACCCTTGGTCAATGCTGGTCCTTGACGTTTTGCATGGAGTTGGCCTTTCTTCTTATTCTAACTTGTGCTTGCACTCAGCTGTGTGCAGGATTGCCACACGAGTGGCTGGGGTCACTCTTGGTACATTGTAAGACAACTCTTGGGAGCTTCCATATGCCCTGCAACTGTCCTGAGTTTGCTGTGCAGCTGCAATAAAATTATCTCAGACCCATCAGCCTTTCACTTAAAAGAAAAACCACAAGATGAAGAGGGAGCCAGCATAAATGTTTGTCTTTAAATAGATTTCACCCTTGCAAACCTCCTTCGGCCTGGTCAGGCAGCTGGTAACATCCTTTCCCACCTCTCACACATCAGCAAGCAGCTCATGTCCAAACCTGGAGCCGTTGCACCTGTACTTGTGGGCAGCATGTGCAGTGAGCATAGAGAGTTATGGAGATGCTGTTGAGGGATTTCTGGCCTCAGGACCTGGATAGTCTCCAAGCATCCTGCAGGAACAGAGACCAGCAACCTCATGGTCTGCTCTCAGCAGATTTCCAAGGGGATTAGAGAGCATTTGGTCTCTCTGTGCCAGACTGTGACTTTTGCGTTGTCCTTGGGTATCGGTGTTGATGAACCAACCTTGGATCTACTTTCCAGTTCTGTGCTATAGCCAGAGACCCTTCTTGTGGTCAGCCAGGCAGTCAAAATAATACAACTGTGATTGCTTCAGCACCATCTCCAGAGACCCTGGGGAGGCAACAGGAGTCCATGGCCAGGAGGGGGATGCTTGGTGTGCATTTTGCAATAGGTCAGACCTCACTGCAATGGGTGCAGAGATCATCTGCAGTTTAACATGCACTGGCAGTTTTCTGTTGGCTCTTGTGACTTACCCCAAAACCTTCTGCCACGGCACAGTGAATCAGTTCACAAAAGTCAAGGTAATGTCTCCTAAAATTTGTGATGTTGTGGGCTCCAACTGCTCTATCTAAACAAATGTATATGGGGAGACTACAGAAGAGCTGGATAGGGACTTTGGACAAGGGTCTGAATGGATGGGACAAGGAGGAAAGAATTCCCCGTGCCTGAGGGCAGGGCTGGATGGGATATTGGGAAGGAATTGCTGTCTGTGAGGGTGGGGAGGCCCTGGTACAGGGTGGTCAGAGCAGCTGTGGCTGCCCCTGGATCCCTGGCAGTGTTCAAGGCCAGGTTGGATGGGGCTTGGAGCAACCTGGGACAGTGGAAGTGGAAGGTGTCCCTGTCCATGGCAAGGGAATGGAATGAGATAATTTATAAGGTCCCCTCCAACCCAAACCCTTCTGGGATTCTATGACCTTTCCCCCCCCAAAGGCAGGATGAAAAATTACATCAGTACATTCCCAAACCTGGACTTGGTTCTTTGCTTTGTTTCATGAGTCCAGTCCTATTAAACCTACAGGATGGGGTGTTTTAGGCAAGGCAGTCTGGATAGGCTGGCACAAATAGTCTTCTGGTGATTGGAGCAGCAAAATGCTGCTGAAACTGTGTAAGGAGGTAACTCAGTTGGATTACACAAACAAATTTTGCTTCTTTTTTAAATGATACTTTTTTTTTAAATGGAAGTTAAGAGCTGATACAGCAAAACTGGGAGAAAACAACACAGCAGGAATTTATAAAACAACAGCTTTTGTTTGTCAGCCAGAGTAGAACAATGTGTCTCTTTGTCTGCAGCATGGATTATGCAGGAATAAAATAATAAATAAAAGGGCTGCTGAATGGGGCTGACATTGTGTGCCTTCCGAAGGACACTGAATTTCTAAGAGGAATAAATCAACCTTGGTTTACAAACAAACAGGCTTGCTGGTGTGCCCATCTCTCAAAATGCAAACCAGCCCCAGCTTGCCCCTGGATGTGAGCAGCTGTTCCATCCGTTTGGCCAGGTCTGGAGCTGGTGCAAAGCAGGTCCTGCAGGTGGCTTCACCCTGGCTTTAAAGAAAAATCAGATTGATGGTGTGATCAGAGACAACAGCCCTGCTGCTGTGCAACCACTGCAGATCCCCACTGAGCTGAGGGAGGATGAAGTCCTTCAACCTGAATTCCCAAACAGACAACAGATTTAGGGGAGGGCTCGATATGATTGTAAGGTGACCAGCTCATGGTGGCTCAGAGGAACATGGGATGTACCTTGAGAAGGTACATCCTTCCAAATTGCTGATAGGACAGCACAGCACAGGAACCAGCACTGCAATTCCAGCTTAACTCAGCAACCTCCCAGGAAAGGTTGCTCCTGCCATACACAGTAGCTGCTTCTTCAGGATGCTCAAGCCAGGATCCATAAAGATATCAAGGAAGGAGCCCTGTAAATTCCTTTGAGATTTGGAATGTGTTGTTTGGCTCCTACAGCATCTTCCAGCGGCGGGAGTACTAATCCTTGGCAAACAGCCTGGATCTCTGGTGGCCTCCACTGTGACTGGGTGCACCATTCCTGCTGCTGTTATCACAGCTCCTGCTGGGAAATTCCACACTGCCTGGAGGGTTTTTGGTGTGTTGGGTTCACCTTGGGCCAGCAGCAGCATGACCCAGCCAAGAGGGGCATCAGTGAATGTGTGTCCTCTGCCCACCTGTGCCTTACACCTCTCTCTGGAAGTTCAGCAGAGAGGGTTTCCTTTAGGAGATACAGGTGAGGGGGGGCTGCCAGATGTGTTTCTCCTGAGAGGTCCCAGGAGAGGATGCAGGTGGAGACTGAGCTCTGAGTGCCTCTGCACAGGGCTGCAGCTCTCCCAGCATCCACAAAACACAAAGGTTAAAGGCAGGTAGCAGGTAGTGGCCTGGCTGGAACAGGGTCTCAATCCCTGTTTAACCACCAACCATCTAAAGTAATTTTCCTGATCTCAGCTGCTTTGATGGATGGCCCTGGAGCTGCAGGGACACAGGGAGACCATCAGCTTGCTAAGGCAGTGTCATTACTCATCTTATCTGGGTATTACAGGGGCTGTGAGCTCCAGGGTTTCTGCTCCTTGGCAGGCAAAACTCATCCTCAGATATTCACAGCTTGCCCTGAATTCTCTTCTGTACCAGTCCACTGCCCATCTGAGGACAGGGAGAGCGCTCAGAGAATTCCAGGAGTTACATCAGGGAGAGACTGCACAAATGTGGGGAAAGAAGACAAGGAGGAACTCAGGACTTGGAGAGAGTTGGGATGTGGGTTACCCTTGGTCAAGCCCTGTGCCATGAGATTGCCTCTCAGCAATTGTGGTGGTGGAGGGACCACCAAGCCCATCCCGCTCCACTCTCTGCCTTGGGCAGGGACACCTTCCACTAAACCAGGGGGTCCAAGCCCTGTCCAACCTGGCCTTGGACACTGCCAGGGNTAGCTCATATTTGGGTAGAGGTATTGATCCTTTGGAGGACAAACACAGACTCACTGATTCTCTAAGTTAGGCAGCAGTGGACAGGGATGATTCTTCTAAAACTTGGAAGAAAAAACAAAGAGGAACATGGATATGAATCCACTGGGGAGAGGGAGCAGATCATGGATGGAAGCCAACCCAAGGATTCAAATGGAAAACCATGGGTGCAGGTTTTCTTTCACAGATAATGCTTATGCAGAATTATCTAAAAAATCTGCCTTCTAAATGGTTTCTGGACACTAATGATGAAGACCAGAGCTTGGCTTTGGCTTCAGTGATCTGTAGAGGGTATGATTTGAATTAAAACAGTCTTCATTTAAATGTTTGGGGTTTCCTTACCATACCATTATAGTGTAAATGGAAGAGTGGAAAATTTTTATCTGGCTTCCTTTCCAGTTATTTCCAGTATTAGTGATTATTATCTTAAGGAAATACTATTTATTTAAATATCATAAGACTGTCTGGTTTTGTCCTTGCTTCCCCTCACTACTTAATCACTTTTAATAGAGCTAGAAGAAAAGAAAACACTGGTGGGTTACTTTTTTTTTTTAGTTTTCCCCTTTCTTCATTCTTTTCCTTGATCGTTAGGCAGCATTTCATTTACACAATCAGATTTGTTGCTTCACCCATCTAGCTGCCAGGTTTTCTCCGCTTATTTCTCATGGTCTTGCAGTTGGGAAGGGCAAGCAACTTTAAAGTGCACCATTACAGCAAAGCAAAAGTTAGCTGAGGATCTTTGGATCAGACTGAAAAACAAGAGCCTCCCTTGGCTCATCCCTGTAAAGATGAACTGGATATAAAGTTCATCGTGTCCTGTTAAGTAGCTGTTGGCCAGAACACAGGATCGGTCTAGGTCAGGGCTTTGATGTTGTTACTGGAGCTGGATTGGAGGCAGCGTGTGACTTGGACTCCAGACAGGAATTTAGCTCAATAACTGAGGATGATGAGAAGAAGTAACAGGACAAAAATATGTACAGTTTTAATTTCTCTAAACTTATGCCTCTTATAACCAGCCTCACACAGCGCAGAGCATGCTCCTCACTTGGGTATTTCAGCTCAGCTTCCTTCCCCTTCCTAGAGACCAGCATCTCTCCATGGCTTAGAACTCACAAACCTCTGCAGACAACCAAGGGAAAACTCCTTTAGATTTCAAAGGAGGCCCATCTGGAGCACTCACGTGTGCCCTGGGCCGAGGCCTTGCTGGGCAGTGCCCCGCTGGGTGACTCCGAGCCCAGGTGACAGCGGCTGCTCCAGGCTCCTGAGACAAGGAGGAAGCTCTGCAGACACAACTCACAGAAAATCTGTCATGTCCCTGCTGCTGCAGCCTTGGCTTTAGGTACAGAAATGGTCAAAGGAAACATGGACAGTGTGTGAGTGTGCTGCTGCTCTCCTGGGGATGGATGCTCTGCTTTTTTTAACACAGCCTTTGGGAGTGTTACAGAAACATGGAAAGGTTTGGGAAGGAAGGGACTGTAAAACTCATCCAGTACCACCCCCAGCCACAGGCAGGGACACCTTCTACTGTCCCAGACTACTCCAAGCCCCATCCAGCCCGGCCTTGGACACTGCCAGGGATCCAGGGGCAGCTACAGCTGCTCTGGCCACCCTGTGCCAGGGCCTCCCCACCCTCACAGCTAGGAGTTCCTTCCCAATATCCCATCCAGCCCTGCCCTCTGACACTGGGAAGCCATTCCCTGTGTCCTGTCCCTCCAGGCCTTGTCCCCAGTCCCTCTGCAGCTCTCCTGGAGCCCCTTTAGGCCCTGGCAGGGGCTCTGAGGTGTCCCTGGAGCTTCTCTTGTGCAGGTGAGCACCCCCAGGTGTGCCAGGCTGGCTCCAGAGCAGAGGGGCTCCAGCCCTGGCAGCATCTCTGTGGGCCTTCTCCCCGTTTAGATTTTCAGTTTCATTCACCTTGATTTACCTTCACTTACCTTCATTAACCGAATGTGGATTAGACCATATTAGACTAGATTGAGCTAGTAAAAGAAAATTCCTGCAAGCAAAATAAACACTTCAACTGTATTTTTTTGTGTGAAAACTGTTCAGGAGAGAAGATCATGAACGGTTCTGGTTTGTGTGCTGAGCTGTTAACCAAGGTGAAGGCATCTAGGTTTTCTCTGTCACTGACTTGTGGAGTGCTTTTAAGGCAAATCTGTTAATCTTGTCCTGCTATTGGTGGGTTTTGTTGAGTTTGAATGGATTCTTTTTCCTCTCCAATAAAGACAAAGCTAACAAAATATTTGTAAAGAGAGCAGTGAGGCTTATGAACAAACTTAGTCCTCTGCAAACCACCCAGATCCACCAGTCTGAAATTTAGAGATAAATTTTAAGCTTTATTACCCAACTGATTTTGAGATCATTGGGTATTCCCTCCATTGCTATGCATGAATCAAATATAGTCCAGCTTTTCCATGGAGTGTCTTTGATGCATTGTTCAATGACAGGTCTGGCTGTTACACAGAGATAGCAGAGCAAGGATCTTCTTCTCAATAACATTGGCAGGTTTAATGGCATGGGAGTATGATTGTTTCACTACACTTGCCTAGCTCCAGCCAAGCTGGTGTGGCCTTTCTCTTCTTAACTTTGTAGGATAGGTCTGCTGTCAGCCAAAAACAAGATATGGAAGGCCACATGGGAAGGAGGGGGAAAGAAATCAACCACTTTTGCTTTAATGATACATCCAAGTCTTGTGTAATTTCTTACTTTGTCTGAGCTAGTTTGCCTGTTTGCAGAATGAAGAGAGGTGGAACAGCACGGCCTGGAAAGCCTTGTTTTATTGGTCCATCTTCCTCATTTTTCAATGTTATTACAAGTCAGGTCGGAAGAAGAGGATTCTGAATGTTTGCACTTTGTGTCTTTGTACAGATTGCCATGAATGCCCTGAAGCTTTGTGAAACAGCTGCTAAAGAACCTGGAACAGAGAGGACAGAGACAGGAAAAAACCAATAATCGAGCAATAAAAATGATCTGATTTGTTAGTTTTAAATTTGGGTCGGTTCTGGGTCAAGCTGCTTTACCCATCCCTCTGGGCAGCGTGAGGTCTCTGATGCCTTTGCATCAATTTGCAGGAGTTACCAGACCCTTTGTGTTTGCTGCTGAGCTGGATGGGACCGCTGGGAAGGCAATGAGCTGTATAATTTACGCTAGAATGTCAGCATCGGAACAGGCATAAAATTACAACTCATTTGCACAGGCTGAGGAGCAAGATCTTGGGTTTCCTGGACAGTCACAGCCATCTCTCGGTGAAGCTGCTCTTGGGGACCACTGGAAAGCTTTACTTGCTAGAGTGATTGTTACAGTTTTGGGAAGCCAGAAAAAAATGGGTCGTTCTTGCTCCTGAAAGGATGGGCTGGTCTTCTTCATCCCAAACAGTTTTTATGTGCCCAGACTTTTGTAGCTTGAGTGGGATAGCTGCTGCCACCTGCTTTGGGGACCTCTGCTAATGCACCTCAGAGCACTGCCAAAGCGAGATGATACACTGGGAAATGAGGGAGCAGCACACTCCAAATGGACTTCGTGTTCAAATCACCTCCAAAGAGGGATGCTGGAATACGCTTGACAGGCTGGGAGAGCCCCTGCCAGGGCCTAAAGGGGCTCCAGGAGAGCTGCACAGGGACTGAGGACAAGGCATGGAGGGACAGGACACAAGGAATGGCTTCCCAGTGTCAGAGGGCATGGCTGGATGGGATATTGGGAAGGAATTGCTATCTGTGAGGGTGGGCAGGCCCTGGCACAGGATGGCTGTGGCGGCCCCTGGATCCCTGGCAGTGTCCAAGGCCAGGTTGAACTGGACTTGGGGCTCCCTGGTTTAGTGGAAGGTGTCCCCAGTGATGCCTCCAGTGGCAGGGGGATTGGAATGAGCTGGAATTTAAGGTTCCTTCCAGCCAAGACCATTCTGGGATTCTATGGTACTCTGATTTGGTGATCATTGATGAAACAGTGCCCAGTTGCTGCTGCTTGCAAGGCTAGGGCACTCCTGGATGGGGGTTAAGAGGGTTATAAAACACACCTCATGCTGGTCCTATTGTTCCTCAGAGAACAGCCTGGCCTTTGAGGGGACCCAACCCATGTGGCTGCATGCAATGGCTGTGAAAAAGTGACCCCAAGGGAATTCGGGGGAAGGGTAGGGATGCCAGGCAGCTGGGGCCATGGTGGTCCAGCCTCAGCCCTGCATGGCACAGGTTTGGGATGTGTCTGCTCTGCCAGGCCTAAATTCCTTAGAGACTTGGAAAAAATCCAAAATTCATTGAAGGCCTCAAAACCAAATACCCTCTTCTCTTTGGTTAATCAGTTATCCAATGCACAACCAAGCTCCCAGCTAGGGCAGCTGGGCAGCGATGCATCCTGATGTGTTAGCAGGTATGATTCCTCAGGATGTGGAGCAGCAGGAGTGATGCCTTTGGGAGCATTTGCTGTGTGAAGGGCCAGACACTTGAAGAGGATGCCCATGGTTGTGAAAGAGATGCAGCCTGTTTCTCCTGTCTTTTGAGTTTGTGTTCTTCCCCCTTTTCCTTTAGAGGCCAGCTCTTGCTTGTCCTTGCAGGAGACTCACCCTGCAAGAGGCACCAGCCCTTGTGCTGCAGCTGTGTCTGTCGGGTAGCAGCCAAAAAATGAGTTCCAGATATCTGGAATGACTTCTGGTGTTAGTTCCCCTCACACACACTTTGCAGAGGGTAGAAGGGAGCCCCACAGGAACACATCAGAAAACAGCTCCAGCTCTGGGGTGCAGAATAATCAGGGGCCCCACGAGCACCAAATATCTCTCTGCCAAATCCACTGAGGTAGTTTTCCTCACAAACAGGCACTGCTAAGCTTTCCATAGGGAAAGGTTAACTAAGTAATTTCATGCAAAACTTCCCCAGCTCAGAGGTATTTACTCTGTTTGCAAAGTCCTTCTGCTGATGCTGGATTTGTGCCATCAATTTGTGTCAGGGCCAGGCAGAGCACAATAAGAGGCTTCCCTTTAAATTCGGTGGTGTGGCTGCTGGGAAAACCTGGGAAAACTCAGTTTGTGATTAGATTTGGGTAAGTCTTAGAAGTATTCACCAATGGGTTTGTTAGTGAAGTCAGGCAAAGGTGAAGCATTTCGGGCAAAATATAAGTGATATTTAATGGAGAAAAAAAGAATAAGTGGAAGAAATCAAAGAAGGAGAAGGAGTTTGTCTGAACTTGTCCTGACTAGCCTGGCACAGCAGCAATGGTCTTTCCAGAGTCCACTGTGCTCACTGCAACAACCATAGAGAGTAACACAAAATCCTGCTTTTCCCCAGCCAAAAGCAGGAATGGTATTGCCATGCCTGAAAGAAAGCACCATGGGAAGAAAAGGTTAATGGTTTTGGTAGACTTCCCTGTTCAGTGTGCCTTGTGGTCACTGAGGGGAAGTGACAACCAGAACACCCCTCTATTGCAAACCAGAGAAGGATTTTGATTTTCTGATATTCACTCTACTGAAAAAAAGATGATTCCCTGGTACATGTTAAAATCATATGTGCTGGCTTAAAGCTGAAAGCAAACTTGTAACCACAGAAAGTTTGGGTTGGAAGGGACATTAAAGCCCAACCAGTGCCACTCTCAGCCATGGTCAGTGACACCTTCCACTGGACCAGGGTGCTCCAAGCCCCCATGTCCAGCCTGGCCTTGGACAGTGCCAGGGATCCAGGGCAGCCACAGCACAGGCCACCCTGTGCCAGGGCCTGCCCACCCTCCCAGCTAGGAGTTCCTTCCCAATATCCCATCCAGCCATGCCCTCTGACACTGGGAAGCCATTCCCTGTGTCCTGTCCCTCCAGGCCTTGTCCCCAGTCCCTCTGCAGCTCTCCTGGAGCCCCTTTAGGCCCTGGCAGGGGCTCTGAGGTGTCCCTGGAGCTTCTCTTATGCAGGTGAGCACCCCCAGGTGTCCCAGGATGGCTCCAGAGCAGAGGGGCTCCAGCCCTGGGACCATCTCCGTGTCCCCCCACTCCTAAGATTTTATGAGGGGCATCTCTATAGAGCAGGTGCAGATTCAGAATGACTTTGCCCCATTCCTGAAGGCCCTCAGTGGTGGGTGCATGGGGAGAACAGCCTGGCCTTGGCAACACAGTGGAGTTGAGGGGAAAGGAAGGGGCTGTACCTGTCTGCAGGGAGCAGGAACCTGCAGAGAGGAACAGGACAGTCACAGACAGCTGTTCTGGCAAGGAATGTCAAAGCTTTTTGTAGATTGCTCTGCACAACTCCCTGACAGGAGGGGGCAGCCAGGGGTGGGGTCGGGCTCTGCTCCCAGGGAACAGGGACAGGAGGAGAGAAAACAGCCTCAGGCTGGGCCAGCAGAGATTTTGTTTGTAAACTGGGGAAAATTCCTCATGGAAAGGGTTGTCTTTCCCTGGCACAGCTGCCCAGGTCAGTGGTGGAGTCCCCACACATGGAGGTGTGTGAATGTGGCACTTGGGGACATGGGTCAGTGGTGGCCTGATCAGTGCTGGAGATAGGGATGGACTCGATGCTCTTGGAGGGTCCTTCCAACCTAAATAATTCTGTGATCAATAACAAAAAAATCACTGATTTTTACAAAGCCCTTTATTTTTGATCTCAAGGCTTATAAAAACCATTACTCAAAACCAAAATGTTTCAAACTTTACATATATACAATATGAGAAATAAATTATGTTTTTAAGTCATACAAAAACCACAATATACAAATAGGGCTTTGAAACTTCTCTAAGTATGGCATGGCAACAAGTCACAGATACTTACCAAAGGCTTCAGTTATTGAAGTCTTTGCATAAAACCATGAAAAAAAAATATCCCCAAATGTGCTTGCTTTGGTTGGAGTGAAGCTCTACAAAAACTGGAGAGATTTGCAGGCCCCAGAAGGACTTGCTAAGACTTCAGAACTCAGTGCACCACCTGGCAACACCATTTTTGAGATCGCCTTTCTGCATGCCAAAAGCTCAAGGGTTGTTACAACAATCCTCCTTCCAGAAAGGGAAAAAAAAGGAAAAAAACTAAAAGAAAAAAAGCAAGCAACCAAAAGAAAACCTATTCACCAACTGACAAGGTCCACTCTGCTGCAGCAAACAGTACAGCTGTAGAGTCTGTCCAACTCAAAGCAAAGCCACGATACCTGGGACCAGGGAATCCAACCAGGGTGTTGTGACAATGAGGGCAGGATGTTTGGCATTTCACTCAAAAATAAGGTCTTAATTATGCATTGGCACTACAACAGCTTCTGAGCAGCAGAACACTGAGCAGGGGAACACATTCTCAGCAGTTGAAAGGAGAGGTGCAAAGCTCTCCTGAGGCAGCATGGTGCATCACCTTCCTCCACCCCTGTGGTCAGTAGAAAGACAGCTGCTCTGCCCCTTGAAAAGGGATCCACACTGACCAGGCAGTGAGGAGCTTCTGTCACCACCCCCTGCACCCCCCAGGCATAGGAAGCACAGAGCTCTGCCTCCTTATCAGGCCACATGTCAGGTAAATAGACATTTCAGTATCAGAACAGAGTATTTTTAAGGCAAGCAAAGGACAAGTTGAAGTTAAGTGGCATTGTGCTTATCCCCAGCCCTTCCCTGGACAACCCCACACGCCTGACCTGTGCTGGGCTCACCTTCCCACAGCCCACAGTGCTGCAGGACCATGGTAACTCCCACCCTAGGTGCTAATTTGTTCTTGGCAGCTCTGTCACCCACACTCTGATGGGCAGTTAGCATGGTTATTTGTCTTCTCAACTCCACTGGCAGGCAGACCAGAAGATCATTGCTGAGGTCTCAGTCTGTGAAGATCTCATCCATGGTCCTGGTTAATGGGAGCAGGGAAGGGAAAATGCAGCGAGTAACAGGTCAAGGTAAGGTTAAATGCACAAACCAGGCTCCTTGGGAAAGGGAAAATGGAGTTTTAGTTATTCTAGGTCTAGGACCACTGTTCATCAATTGCTCCTCAGTTTCTTGCATCCAATCCAAGATGTTTTGTCCTGAAGAGCTAGTTTCTGTAAGTGCTACCAAGCCAGGTTTCTCCCAGAGCAAATTGCCACCTGCGTGGTCTCCATGCATCCAGGTTGCTTGGTTGTGAGTCTTTAGGGAAGCCTTCAGAGCAGATTCGAGACAGACCTGGGGAAAACAGAGCAAAAAAAGATACCTAGTTAAATGCAGAAATTAAGAGGAGTAATGAAGAATTTCTAAGAACTCCTGGGATGCCAAGAACAGGTTTGGACAGCACAGGTTGGTGTTTTATTCTGTCAAAGCTGCATTTTGCCCAGTAGCTACTCAGTGAGAGCCTGCAGCAGACATTATGCAGTCTGCAAGCAGAAATTACAGGGCTTGAACTAGACTCTGCCTGTGCAGCTCCTTTTGGGATGGACAGATGTTTGCAGACTTAATTTCCAAGGAGGGAACTATAATATTGCTCTGACTTGGCAGAAACAGACAGTTGAACAGCAAGCAATCACTCATGATTTCTGGAGGAAGGATCATTTCCTAGAAAAAATGAGCTCAGCTCCTCTGCCTCGTGCACAAGCTGCACTGCACTGCACAAGCAGGAAGGGCACATCTGCCAGCAATTCTGTTTTATGGAGGGTTACCAAGTAGCATATCAAAACAGCCTTTTATTGTACCTGCAGGAATGTTTACTCGATCTTTAGAGACTTGTGGCAGAGCAACAAGTTCTTGCACAGGGGTTTCATTCACAGAATTGTTTGCTACCGTGCACAGCGCAGCTTGTTGGTTTCTGCCAAACCTGGAACGGGACCAGCTCGCATTTCTGAGCTGAGCTCTGCTGCCCAGGAGGGCTGTGCAAAGCTCGACTTCCACGGGGCTCTGCTAGCCCTAACAAGCACTTTGTCCTCTGGATTAGAAGTGACAAAGCTCCAAGTCTACAAACTGAAATTTAGGAGAGGGCAAAAGGCTGGGCTGAATCCAAAGGAAAGTATCACTTAGTCAAATGAACAGGAATTCATTCAAAACATGACCAGAGGCACCAGAGGCAATCAGGTTGTCACTGCTGGGACCAGACTTTCTGGAAGTCATGCTCTGAGGATTGTTCTCTGTGTCTGGGAAGTCCCCAGAGGTTAAGCAAGGCTGAGGTGCCTTGGCAGTGGCACAGTGTGCAGAGGCCTGGAGAGGAAGCTGTAGGAGTCAGGGCTGTAACACTATGGAAAGTCCTCACCTGTGTCTTCCTCATGCAGTTGAGTTCAGACTTTAACCAAGAGATCTCTTGGCAGCTCAAGGTCTTCCATCAGACTGAAAAGATCTCTGAGGCAATGCCCTGCACTCTTCCT
>VZTZ01000058.1:174952-197539 GCA_013400955.1 Drymodes brunneopygia
AAAAAAAAAGAAGGTTCCACTCATCCCAGCCAAGCCACATGCATCAGACAGAATTCCTCTTGATGGATTTCCATACCTCTTTTGCCATTCCTCTGTGCACTTCACAAACCAGAGCTCTTTGCCAGGAGATATACTGGTTAGTTGGGAGTCCTCCACACAGAAAGCAAACCTAGGAGGAGGAAGAGGAATCAGAAGTCAAGCTATATGCTGTCTCCATGATTACCAATTACCAAGTAATGTGGACTGCAGCTAAAATTCTAGGACAGGTTTTTTGATTAGACATCCATCCCACAGAGCATCCTGATACACCATCAGCCTGTTGAGTGGCTGTCTTTTTTCCTACTCCAATATTTTAACTGGAGATCTTTGCTTCTACTACCGCTCTGTTTCATAGAAGCCAGGATGCAGAATACCTTACAGGTGACAGGTGATGCATATTTAAAGCTCCCAGAAATGTGGGAAACTGTCAACGTCAACTGCTGCTCTTTGACAGATCTGGGTTACCCTCAGACCAACATTAACAAAAGATGTGGGAGTGCACTGCTAAATGCTTGGCAGTTTTAGTAATTTTGGGATGCTCAGGTAACTTTGCATTTGCAGAGAATCATAAACTCAGAGAATGATGGGACCTTACAAATCATCCCTGTCATGGTAGAGAATTTTCCACCAGAATTCTACGGTCAATTCTGTGATGCAGGGATATGGGTTGGTTTTGGAAAAACCCTTAAAAATCACCTATTTCCAACCCCCCTGCCAGATCCCAGAAGGGGCAATGTAGTGCTTGAAGGGCTGCTGTCACCATGTCACTGGGTGCAGTTTTAGGTCCTGCTGGTTGTGCCAAATCAGCACATTAAGCCCGTAAATAATAGCCATGACCATCCATGTTCTAGTACTTTGGGTGCTCAGTCTTTTAAGGCTTGAGGTAGAATCTAAATCACCTTGAAGCAGGTTAATTGAGTCCCCAGAGGATGCCACAGTATCAAAATAAACCAAAAGAACACCCCAGATCTGCTCTGAGGTGATCAGTTTTGCTTAAAGCCTGTTTGCAGCCTTGTGCTGGACTGTAACCTGCTCTGCTACACCACGAGGGAGCATCAGCTGGTGACACCAAAAATGAAAGGCAGCTCAGGATACCAACTACATTCAAAACACCATCTTTTTTTTTCTCAGTTCTGGGTTGAGGTTTCAGGTCAGCTGACATGCAGCCTAGCACAATTATTACCTCTGCTGTGTTTCCCCAGATTTCACACGTATTCGTCTGATGTGGAGCTCCTGGGAGGAATTCACAGGCCTGTACCAGTAGCTCCTCAGCTCTTTCCACAGGTCATACCATGACTGAGACGTGCCCTCCCACGTGAGCTTTATTTTCAGGAGTTCACCCATGTCCTCCTCAGTATAGACCAGGAACGTGTTGGTGGCGTTTAGGCCAATGAGATCAAGCCTGGAAGAGAGGCAGAGACTGGGCATTTTTTCCTGGTAGAAGCATGCCAGGTGCTCCTTTGTTCTGTGCCAGGAGTTTAACAGGGCCCTTGCAGCTTATCAAGTGTTGCACGTTCAACTGTCACCAGTGAATTACTGATTACTCTGACTTGGGCTCAGAGAGCTGGTTCCACACAACGCATCCTGTGCTCAGCTTGGCCACCCTTCCATAGCTTAAATGTTGGTTTCAGGCCTGGTCTTTCTTTGGGTACAGGCCAAAGGAGGTCAGCAGTGCCTCCAGAGACATTTCAGACCATGTCCAAATGGTGGAGGGGGAAACCAAACCAACCATCCAACCAAAAAAGAAAAACCCACACAAAAAAATGCAATGAGCCATGAAGGCTAACATGTAGAGGACTGGCCACATTAAAATGTTCTCAATTCATCCATATAATTTATAAATTATAATTAGGCTACTGCATGAAAAGCTCTTTTGGAAGGGGATGAAGTGAGGCTGCTAGGCTGGGATGCAATGCCAGTGTTAGCAGAAGAAAAAGAATGCTGCCATCCTGTGTAGTTCCTGTGGCCTTCTTACTTAGGTAAAAAAACAAAAGGCAGGTTACTTACATTTCTAAGGAGAGGGGCTCAGAGTCTCCATTGGTGCCGTGGAGGGTGACAGAGAAGGTGGGCTCAACCTCTCCCAAGCCCTTATAACTGAAGACGTGCATTTTCATCTGGTAATGGTAGACTGGAGAGAAAGGGGAGAGCAGAGATGGAACCAACTGGGCTGGAAGAAACATTGCTCAGCACTGCTCTGTGTGAAATAGTGATGACTAGCAAAGACCAGACCCTTCCTTTAGTGAGACAGCACTGATTGCTTTTCCTGCCATTACTGCTTACAAATTTGAGTTTTACACCACAACAGCAGCAGGGCCACTGTGGGGACAGCTCCCCAGACCTTACACTGCTCTGAGGTCAAGTTTTGCAAGCACTGCAGGTGAACTGCAGCCCTGTTCGGAAGGCAGAGCATTGCTGTGGGTTGGTTCCATGGGGAGGAAGGAGCAGGACACACAGGACAGCAGAGCAGCCAGGTGCCAGCAGGACACCAACGCCTGGAGCTGCACAGCTTTGGGCAATGCTGCTCCTTCCAACACTGGCCCTGGGAGGCTGCTCCCACAGTGAGGCCGTGCTCCTCCTGGCAGGGGAAGGTACCTTTGAAGGGCATGTCAGCCCTGGTTTTGAGATACATCTTGCTGTTCCTCTTGTGGCGGATCCTGCGGGCGTTGTAGCCGATGCCGTTGCAGCGGTTCTTGCGGCAGCTCAGGCAGATCCCCTTCTTGAAGCGGCTGGAGTCGGTGCACTGGAACGCAAAGCTCTGCTTGTCCTGGTTCACCAGAGAGTCCACAAAGAGGTGCACAGACCGCTCGTGCTCGCATTTCACAACTTCACCAATTGCTGCAGAGGCAGAGTTGCAAGGGATATGATCGGTTTAAGCAGTTGTCACCGCAGCAGACCATAAGATAAACTGACCTATGCTTTTCTGCAGCCTAGCATGACCTGAGCGTGGCTGAACTTGAACAGTTTTCCAACAGCAGCAACTCAGGAGGTTAGTGGGAGATGCTCACTTAGTCCCTGCCATGAAGAGCTTTAAGAGGATCCTAGTTCCAGCATAAGAAGACCACAGATTATGATCAGGTGTTGGAGTGAGAATGTGCTTCAGAGTTAAAAGCAGGTATAGTTCCTAGCAACTATCTCTAGTAGTACAGACAGTTTAGAATGAAAAGAATTGTTTCCTTGCTTTTATAAAAAAGATCATCTGCCAGCAGCAATACAAGTCTATTTGTGAGGAGTCTACACTGCCCAGAGGCAAAAGGTAAAGAGAACTTACTCCCATAGGCGATGGCTCCCAAGACATCACTTAGGCCACAGCCAGGCTGGAAGTCTCCCCCATTCGGGTAGATGTCAATGTGGCCCACAGGCATCTGGATCCCAATGCTAACACCCAGTGTTTCCCTGGTGTAGGTGTGAAGGACATCCACAAAGTTGGCATCATCGGGGGAGAGGCGCCTGCTGGGCTCCACCCCTTCAAACATGGGGCCAGCAGGATCCAAGCCTGGAGTCAGAGACAGAACACAGGGGGCCAGGTGAGAAATTGGGCTGTTTCATACTGAATATAGCCAGAAGCCTGCTGCTGGCAGAGCTCCTCACCAGCTGATACACCAACAGTCCCAGCCTCATTGCTGATACTGTCCCCCAAGATGTCCCACTCCACTTTTGCGGTAGTACAACCCAAGAGTAGCACCATGCTCAGATTGCCTGTGGGAAGCAAAGAGCCTTCACCAGGTTACAGCGAGGAGATGATTTAAGAGGCAGCTCCAAACACAGAAGAGGTTGAACACCCCAGGGACAGCTGGCAGCCAAAGCTGCCTCGGTGGCATTTAGTCTGCAGACTGCACATACTGAGGGACTAACACAATTTAAGCAGCAGCCAGGAAATCCCTGCACCTGAGATCCCATGATGGATTTCAGATGCTTTGTTAACCCCTGAGCCTCATCCCTAACCTGAAGCTGCACTCCAGAACATTTCTGCAACTTGACTGTTAGGTGATTTTTTTTCCCTGATTAACTAAATACAGACATTTATTGCTAGGCTCTGTGGAATTCTCACTGCCAGAGTCACATTTAAGTGCTTAATGCATTTATGCCTTGTACTCTTCCCTAAGTTCTCACATGTTGAAATCAGCTTTCCTCTGGAGCTGGAAGCAAACTCTTCAGGTATTTCCAGAATGAGGGGTTAGAGATGGTAGATTTTTTTTTTGTCAGACATCCTGTGGGACAAACACCACCCAATAGCTCTCACATCCATTAGTTTATGAGCTGAATAACAAAAACACTATCACTCAGAGGAATAGCATTTGGATAGTAAGAGCTTGTGCTGGACTTGTTTCGAACCCACATTTAAATTCAAATAAACCTAGGACCAGTTTGTCCTGGGTAAAGTTTTTTCATTGAAGCCCTGCTATAATTGACGTGAAGAGATCTGTGCTCTCCATTGCTGCCAATGTAGTAAAACTTGTCATTTCTGGAAGAATTACACCAAAACAACATTGTAGCAACACAGGAAGCATGCCTCTTCGGGGAAACTCACTGCCAGGAAGGACAGGGGAGAGACTGCTCAAAAAGCCACTTGCCTGTAATTCTGCCTATAGTGCCATGGACGTGGTTCCCAGCAAAGCCAGCCACATGGGCACCCAGGCTGTACCCAATCAGGTGGACATTCTCCAGCTTGAAGAGTGGGTTTTCCTGCGAGGAAAAGAAAACATGAGAGTTTGATGCCCTGTCTTTCAGGGCATCTGGTGCTGCTTCTGTCTGCAGGAATATAAAGTCCAGTTCCAAGAAGAGACTGGAGGGAGGGGGCAGATAAACATGCTTTGTTTTGAATTGCATCAAGACAGGAGGAACAGTTTGGATGACACTTGTGGTTTACCCATGTTCCAGCCCCAATTATTATATTCTTCATCAGAAAGAATAAAACTTACCCCTGGGAGCTGCAGCAGACTCAGCACTGGCCATGGCAGTGCAGCACCATGGACCTCTCCTTCCCCTTCCCCGCCCTGCTGCCAGGCCAGTGCTGACTCAGGATGCCCACATTGCTCAGGCAGCACTCCCAAATCTGAGCTGCACTTGAGCACCACCAACCCAAGCACGCTGCAAGGCAGCATCTCCCAGAGAGGCAGGGCAGCAGTACTGCAACTGAGCCATCACCTGGGCAAACCCTGGGCTGGGTGTTACAGCAGAGCCTGCCCTGCTGGTGAGCCTTGGAGCTGGTGAACGCTCTGCAGCCTTGTGCAACCATCCCTCACTGAGCATTACAACAGAGGCTGCTCCTGGCTTGCACTACCTGTAACCAGTCAAGCAGCCTGGCTATGGTTTTTCCAACAATCTGCGTGTTGTTCACAGCGTCAGTGTAGAGCTGGTGGGCGAGAGAGAGCCAGTCCACCACCACCACGTTGGCATCCTTCTCCCTCTCCTGCAGGGCGGACACCAAGCTGTCAAGCCAGGTTTCGAACATGCCACTCATCTAGAAAGAGATTCAGGTGTCAGTTTCCAGTTCACAGGACCAAGATGACACATCCACAGTCGAGTTATTTGCATGTCATTTCCATATACTGCTCCAGCTGCATGCTGCTCCTCTGCAAGCCCCACCACCTCTCAGTGAAGCAGTAAGAGCATGCATGCAATGGAGTAAGAAAAACAGGTTTTGAGAGACTCTGGCTGTAATTACCCACTTGCCTTATAGGGCAGGAGGGAGAGGCATTCGTTACGTGCCACCTTATCACACTTTTTCTCAGGAGTTTCAGAAATTCTGATGGATTGCAAAATTATTCGCCAGACCTGGCACTGGGGTTTGCGTAAGCTCTGGCAGAGCTGATAAGTCCCCTCGTGCCACACACTCGGCCTCATCAAATGCAGAATTAAAAAGCTTGATAAAATCTGCATGCCCTCTTGTTTTTTTATCAAGGAGACCACACAGCTGATGTCAGGGCTGGGCACTCTGCTATGATTACAGAAGGTCCATACACGTGCCTGTCAAGTCAAGTGTCACATTCATAGTGGTCAGTCAGTTGGACTTCAGTGCCAGGTTCACATTATACAGCTATGAAGTGATCTTGAGCAGTTATGAATAAGTTGGATGATTGCAGAGCTCCTAAGCCCGACCCAGAACACTTTGCTCCAGAGATCTCAATAGAGGTGCAGCCTTTAAGAGAGCACTGTGCTCAGAACATGAAAAGTTTTCCCAAATTCCTGTATTCATAGCATTCTAGAATGGTTTGGGCAGGGAAGGACCTTACAGATAATCTAGTTTCAACACCCCTGCCATGGACAGAGACATCTTCCACTAGATCACATTGTTCAAAGTGCCATCCAGCCCGGCCCTGAACACCTTCAGAGATGAGGCAGTCACAGAAATTCCTGCAAATAAACATTCTGGAGACACAGCACATTTGCGGGGCACTTTGCTCTCTCTGAGTGGGCAGACTAAGCATTGCCCAGGATTCTTCACACTTACCGTCCAGCCGTGAATGATGAAGAAGGTTTTAGCTGTCATGTTGAACTTGCAGTCCTCCAGGCACTGGTGCTGGCCGATGGCGAGCGTGCACCCATCCTCACCGGCGTCCGGCGAGGAGCGCAGCCCGAATCTCACCCGCGCCTTCTGTGCCGGCACAAGCTCCGCGCTGCCACCTGCGAGCCCGCGGGAGAGAAGGGTCAGCAAAGCGCCTCCGAACCCGCCTGTCCCGCGAGGCGACAAACCCGCTCCGCGGCTCCCCCCGTTCCTCGTGGGACCGCGCTCACCCACCTCCCGCCGCCGGGAGCGCCAGCTCCTCGCCCCGCGCCGCGATGCAACAGCACAGCAGGAGGAACAGCCTCCTCATGGCTCGGCAGGACGGCGGGCTGGAGCAGGGAGGGAAGGGATGAATGGATAGATGGATGGATGGACACACGCTCGCACGGACGCGCGGCGGCGGCGGCGGCGCTTTAACGGTGGCACCATGGGGCGGGGCCACTCCGCCGCTCCCATTGGTCACGCCCCCGTGACGTCACAGACTGTATGAATGGGAGGCCACGCCCCGTGGGGGGTGGTCCCCAGGGGTCCCCAGCGCTGACACCCCGAGGGGCAGAGGGGACATGTGGGGGGTTGGTGGGATTCAGGGGGATCCCCAGCTCTGACACCCCGAGGGGCACAGGGGCCATGCAGCCCCGCTCGGGAGCTAGCGGGGTTTGGGGAGGGGAACTCACGGGTGTTGACCCCTCATGCTGCGGTCCCCGACCCACGTGCCAGTGGGGTCTGTGCTTTCCATCCCCCAGATTTTTGCCGCTTGGGGCCCTCTGGAGCTAACGGGCACAAGATGCTTCCCTAAGGGCATTGCCCGACTTGCGGCCCACCACCTTCTGCAGTACGTTATCCATACCATAAATAACTTTGAACTCAAAAATTAACCATTTATTTCAACTTTTTTATTGCTTGTATATTTGCCAGTTATTGACGCATAACAAGTTATTTCACTTTATACTGCTGCTGTCTCACGACACTGTGTAAGAAGAGATGATGCTCTGGGAACACATGATTTTCCTGCTCTCTTTTTCATCCCCGTCCTCAGCCCCTTTCTCTCCAAACTCACAGAAGAAAGCAAGGAGAAGGCACCAGGGTAAAGGAAAAATGTGTAGGCAAATGATGGGCAAGATGAGGAGTGTGGTGTCCCACCCCTAAGGAGAAGGGAGCACCCCGGATTTGTAGATGCTCATGGTCAAAAGGAAAGACAAAAGTCAGAGGGTCTGCAAAAACTTTAAAAGTTTCATTAGAAAATTGCATGCTTGGCATGGAAATAGGTTTGTAAATACCTGATTTTCTTGTATAAACATATGGCAGTGGGATTTCAGTATGGGGTATGATAAAAGGGAAGGAGGGAAGGAAGGAATTCTGGAAGGACTTCTGGAAGGACTTCTGGAAGGACTTCTGGAAGGACTTCTGGAAGGACTTCTGGAAGGACTTCTGGAAGGACTTCTGGAAGGACTTCTGGAAGGACTTCTGGAAGGACTTCTGGAAGGACTTCTGGAAGGACTTCTGGAAGGACTTCTGGAAGGACTTCTGGAAGGACTTCTGGAAGGACTTCTGGAAGGACTTCTGGAAGGACTTCTGGAAGGACTTCTGGAAGGACTTCTGGAAGGACTTCTGGAAGGACTTCTGGAAGGACTTCTGGAAGGACTTCTGGAAGGACTTCTGGAAGGACTTCTGGAAGGACTTCTGGAAGGACTTCTGGAAGGACTTCTGGAAGGACTTCTGGAAGGACTTCTGGAAGGACTTCTGGAAGGACTTCTGGAAGGACTTCTGGAAGGACTTCTGGAAGGACTTCTGGAAGGACTTCTGGAAGGACTTCTGGAAGGACTTCTGGAAGGACTTCTGGAAGGACTTCTGGAAGGACTTCTGGAAGGACTTCTGGAAGGACTTCTGGAAGGACTTCTGGAAGGACTTCTGGAAGGACTTCTGGAAGGACTTCTGGAAGGACTTCTGGAAGGACTTCTGGAAGGACTTCTGGAAGGACTTCTGGAAGGACTTCTGGAAGGACTTCTGGAAGGACTTCTGGAAGGACTTCTGGAAGGACTTCTGGAAGGACTTCTGGAAGGACTTCTGGAAGGACTTCTGGAAGGACTTCTGGAAGGACTTCTGGAAGGACTTCTGGAAGGACTTCTGGAAGGACTTCTGGAAGGACTTCTGGAAGGACTTCTGGAAGGACTTCTGGAAGGACTTCTGGAAGGACTTCTGGAAGGACTTCTGGAAGGACTTCTGGAAGGACTTCTGGAAGGACTTCTGGAAGGACTTCTGGAAGGACTTCTGGAAGGACTTCTGGAAGGACTTCTGGAAGGACTTCTGGAAGGACTTCTGGAAGGACTTCTGGAAGGACTTCTGGAAGGACTTCTGGAAGGACTTCTGGAAGGACTTCTGGAAGGACTTCTGGAAGGACTTCTGGAAGGACTTCTGGAAGGACTTCTGGAAGGACTTCTGGAAGGAATTCTGGAAGGAAGGAAAGAAGGAAGGAAGGAAGGAAGGAAGATAATGGGACGTTATGCGAAATCACGCACAGGAATTGCTTTAGCCCTCCTCAGTAGATACAAATGGAGAGAATTAATCTGACTATCTGGCAGTGCTTTCTCAAGGTTCTCAGTTTGTACCCTCACATCTGTGAGCCTTGCTCAGCCCAGACACCTCCTGACTCCATGTGGATTGGTAGCTGGACTAGATAGTCATTGTCTGTCACTTCCAACTGAAATTATTCTATTCTATTCTATTTCCTCATAAGTCTTTTACATGTGAGAGATTGTGACTGGGGACTGCTGCTCCTCTCCTCCTTGGCGATCATTCCTAGAACCTCTTAATTTCTGACTCTGCAGGATGAATAGATGTTCTGGGATCTCCTCAAGCATGTCTTGTTTCCAGGGGCTGGAGATGATGCTCATGCTCCTCAGAGAGTGTGGGACTGACCAGAATGTCCTGAGGATGCAGCCTCTCCTCTGCAGCTGTGTGGTCCATCTCGAGGAGCAGCATCCTGACAGCACTGACCTAAGAGAAAAACAGACCTAGATTTCTCAGCTGCTGTCCACTACTGGACTTACTCCTGCAGGAAATGAATCAGCCAAGCCTCATCACCGAACGCTTCATCATTTAAAATATTTCTGATGCCAACAAACCCCTTCCAGACTGCTGACCACCACGACATTATCGTGGTTTAACCATGATGTCTTCTCATTCTCCTGTTGTCTCCTGCTATTGTAAAGCTCCTCCTTTTGTCTGTGCAACTCCAGGCTCTGGAAAGGGGAGTCCTGGTCTTTGCCTCTGGCTTCCAAGCATGACAGTAGCAGTGAGAATAGCTTAGCAACAGCAAGGGAAAAGTGCATGAAAATAATTCCCGGCTGCTTCAGCCAAAAGGTGATGATCATCTGGGGAGATGCTCAGGGTCTGTTGTGATGGGCATTGTATCAACTCACAGAGTGTGGCTCAGCACTGACCTCTCTGTAACCCTCGTGGCCTGGGGGGAAGGAGGCTCCCACCAAGAGCTGCTTGGAAAATAACACTTCGCTAAGCCAAATAATTCTAAGGAAAAATTCCTAGTTTTGATTAGTTTTTCACTGGGAAAGATTTCATGGCTCCCAGATGGAATTTCTGGATATTGTAGTAAGTAAAAAATAATAAACCAGGGTAAAATGGATAGTAATCCACTTTAAAGAACATGGAAGCTCCAGCGTTACAGCAGTAGTAGGGATGCTGGAGGCTTTACTTCAGCAGCTGGTGCAAGGGGGGCAATGCCCGTGGAGACAGTGGCTGTTATTGGAGGCGTCTTTCTGGCTCTCTTCCTCTCTCCCTGGCTCCATTCCTATGTGATTTCCTAAAGGTCTTGATTCAGTCCAAAAGCAGAAGAGGAATGTTTTTGAAATCATGAACGTTTTTATAGGAAATAGAAAAATGTTCCACTCAGCTGTAGTCACAAGCTCTTTGCAGGTGGGTGCTGGGTGGCTGAGTCTGGCTTCTTCTTCAGCACCAGACATGGTGAGTCAGAGCAGAGTCATGAAATGTGGAGGTAGAAGGTATATCAGAGGAGTCAAGCTTCTTTTAGTAGCAAAAAGCTAAAATCAGTATGATATGGAAATTAAGATGCCCAAATATTTAAAGGTCTGGAGTCTGCTGGTGCTCTCAGGGAAGGACTAGCCAGGTTTTACAGCAGCAGCATTTAATTTGAGAGGTTTCCACACCTCTGCATTCATCAAGGAGACACTTTCAGTGCTGTTTCTATACAAGAAGAGCATCTCAAACCTGAGTTATGGTCAATGTCTTCTGCAGGAGCTCAGCATCTCTGACAGAAAGGACTTCAAAGAGACTGAAGTCAGAAGACTTCTGCAAAATAATTGTCATTAATGCTCTTTTTCCTGTCTTTAAAATTAGCATGTAGACACCTGCTTTCCTTGCAGAAATGGCCACACCATCAAAGAGCTGAGTGTTAAAGGAAAAGGGAAAGCCCTTCATCATCACACAACTTCTTTAAAAGCCTATAGAGGTAGAGTAATTCTGGTGTGAGTGGCTCTGGAGATAAAAAGGAAAACTAACAGCAGCCTTTTGTATGAGCAGCGCTGCCAACATTGCACCCGCATTCTCTCATGGGTGACCTGCTGTGGAAAGAGCAGCAGAGAGTTTTGTGGCCCAGGACAGGGTACAACTGCTGATAAGAATGGCTGCATGAGGGATTTGTACAGTATTCCTGTGGCTAAGATTGCACCCTGATGTGTTCACATCGCTAGTAAGGCACAAGTGGAACACTTGGCCACTCCTGTCAGGGAAAAATTGTGGCTTTTGGGTTTGTGAAGTGCTGATTAGTGAAAGTAATGGCACACCAACCAGAGTTAAAGATGCTCATACTAAGAATTTCTTATTTGAACAAGTTAAAGAGTGATGTTATGGCATTAGCTCAGATATTCAGTGTCAGGGAGTGCATTTAGAAACCTGTTTTACCCACCCTTCATTCTTCCTGCCTGGTACTTCCTTTCTCCAATGAAAGAGGGAGTAGGATTTACAGGATAGGAGAAAGAAGGGAGAGAAAGGGATCTGTCTCTGTTTTTTTTAGTTATAAACTAGTTACTATTTTCAATTACAAAACGCAGGCAGTAGATTCCAATGGAATTAGTGCTAATTTCCCACATGGCTCCTTCTGCCTACTTTGCTTCTGAGAGATGGAGGAGGAGAGGTACAGAGTAAGCTGAGAGAGGGAAAGGCTGCTTGAATGCAGCAACCTCAGGGTGTGCTGAGCTGGGGTGTGGCCTGGGAAGGACCCCCACATCAGATGGGGATGCAGAGCTGACTGTACCCCAAAAGGTCTGAGGTTCTGGAGAGGCAGCTCTCCCGTGAAATATCATCCTGGGTTAATCCTGGTATCACCCTGTGCCTGCTCAGCCCGGGAACTCTTGGTTTGTCATCATCCCATCACACCACAATTATTTTATGCTTAGTGCTTGCTACAGAGTGGGGGACACATTATTTCTGCGGCACAGTTTCTCCTCCGGGTGTTTCTGTTCTGAGAGTATCAAACTGGGGTGAAAACAGGCCGTGCTATCTTTGTCTCACAGCCACTCCTTACCCCACAAAGTTTGCCTACCCTCCTCAGCCTTTCAAATACATCCCCTCTATGGACACACTTTATAGGACCAATACTTCATACTCCTGTGTAGGTTTGTTTGCTTACAGAACAGGCTAATCTCCACCAGGTTATGAAATCAGCTCACATGCTTCAGTGGCCTTACCCACTATTGATATCCCCGTTCGATCCCCGTTGAGCTCTCTTTGTTGGAGGTAACCCCTTCTCCTACTCCTTCTAAGCTGATTTCTTAAGCCACCTCATTTAAGTCCCACATCCCCATGGTATTTAGATGTAGTTAAAATGACTGGGGGGAAAATAAATGGCAGCCAGCGAGCCCACTAAACTGTCTGACTATTAATGGTCCTGTTAGTTGCAAATTTACTTTACCACAAAGCCCCCAGCATGTAATCCTTAGATGAATGCCTTTGATTGTGAGGGAATATTTACAGCTGACCCTGCCAGCAGTCTGCAAACCTGCAATGGGCCTCCTGTCCCACATTAAATCCGCTGGCATCTGTTCCTGGGTTCTTATCAAACACATGCTCTGTTGGTGCAGTGTTTGGGCTGTAGTGCTCGCGGATACGGCGGGCCTTGAAGAATAAATCCCTGCATTCCTGCGAAATGCTAATTCTTATGAACATTGTCACACAGGGTTACAGTTTGTACCTGTCTCCAGGCATCGCCGTCCACTGGGAGGTTTCCAGGAGGCTTTGATCCCTGCTGGCTGCTCCCTCCCCATGGCGGGACCCCAGTCCTGCCTCTGGACCACCCCTCACCACGGACAAAATTCTTCTTCCTTCTTCAAACTTCTGCCATTTTCGTGGACATGTATGAGCAACAGGACTGATTTTTATCATGGTTTTTATCTCTTTTTGCCCCTGCCCATGTCTCGCATGAGTCCCCAGGTTGCTGTTAGACCCTCAAGTGATCTTGCCCTCCTTTAGTCCCAGCAAGGCTGTGCAGGAGCTCAGGCTGGAAGCCAAAGAGAACTCTGTGTGTCCTGATGCTTGTTTGCCGTGCCCAAGCGGACAAGTGGAATTCAGCTTGTCATTCCCAGCATGTCCCATGGTCCGTGAGACAGATCCAGGCTGCTCGGCTGCTTTGTGTCAGACAGAAGGCCTGGTGGTGTGTGGTGGGCCTGCTCCATCCACTCTGCAGACAAGGATGCCTTTAGGCCTGTGCCGAGGAATGACGTGTATTTTCTCTCTTCTTACGCTTTTTCAGAAAATTCACACTTTTCCATCCAAGCTGGATGAATGCTGAGCGTGTCTGGGCTTGAACATGGACTTGGAGCCAAGTCCATTGGCAGTGCAGAGGTGTTGTGGGTGGCCAGAGGGATATTTGCTTCTGCTTCTTTCTGTGGTCCTGTTTTGGTGGGATTGGAGAAACATCTCAGAAATTTGTGATTACTTGATCATTCAGCTGGTGGATAGCGAGTTCTCAACAGAGCCTCTGCTTTTAAGTTTCCTGCATCCAGCAAAGAGAAAACACTAAAAAAGTAATAAATTACTTAGGCTGCTTCTCTGCCTTTTTTTAAAAAGGAGCCTGGGGCTCCTAGACAGTCCAGAGAGGGGTTGGTAGGGCAGCTGTTTGCTGTAGGGATTGCTTTAGAGTACATACCTTTATCCAAATGCTTTTTCTTCAAATCTGCAGGAACATTTGGCCCAGGTGTGGAGCGGATGTGGTAGCACCACCAGTGAGGTGTTCCCAACACTCAGCTGGGCTGCAGCTCCAGCAAAGACTGCAAGAACCAGCAGAGCAGGCAGTGGCTCTCCTGCCCACTGAGACAGGTCTGCTGGACTGGGCAGAGCTCCTGCTGTGGGATTATTCCTGATAATCGGCAGGTAAAAATCTTGGAGTTTGGCATTTTGACAGAATAATGGTTAAGCTGACATCTCCCTCTTTTCTGAAAACTCTCCAGACTAACCCCCAAACCAGTTGTCTGGAGCCAGGTTGGAAAGGGCTTTGATGAACCTCATCTGGTGGAAGGCGTTCCTGCACATAGCAGGGGCTTTGGAAACAGATGGATCTTTAGGTCACTTACACCCAAACCCATTCTATTACTCTACTGTTAATTCCTAGCACTCCTAAATCCATTTTAAATCTATCTCAGGCCTCAAAAACGGATCCTGTAAATCTGGATGGACACCAAACTCATGGAACTCTGAGCATGCCACTTAACTTCCAGTATCTACTGGAAAGAAAATGAGTTTTTTATTAAAATCAATTAATTCATTACATACTTTAGCAAAACCTTGATATGTTAGTTCTCAGCATTATTGTTAATTTGTACCCAGGCTTTATGGTTGCAAATCTTGGGTAATTGTTTCTTCCTGGGCAGTTGTTGTGTCAGCTCACACAAGTTCTTCACCTATTTCTGGTCCTGATTGCTGATTCAGTTGGTGTTTAGGAGACCCTGTGGCAGTATTTCATTGTGAATCACACACTGAAGAGGAATCATATTTTAAACCACAAACACAGACTTTACGCACTAGCCTTTGTGTTCAGAAAAAGGATGACAAACAGCTTGAGGACAGGAATAAGCTGCACAAGATGCTGCTGTGTATCATCAAGGTCAGTATCATTTGTTCTCCAGCACTCTGTTCTTCCTTTAAGCCATTTGTTTTCTCCAATCCATACAGGGTGTAGAGCTGGGATCTGCCTGAGGTAGAGGGAAGCCTCAAGTCACCCTTGGAAATGCAGAGTCTCCAGCTTTTCTCAGAAGTTGGCTTTACTTACACCAACAGTATTAGTCATTCCAGTTTTCACCAGGTTGCACATTTTACTTTGACAACTCATGGGTTATCCCACCCCTGAATCCAGTCTTATTACTCAGTGTCTTAATGAAAAGGACACCTACCACATCTGCTTGCAGAGTGTGCAATGGGATGATGGGATGCTGGTCCTCATCAGGCATTGTTTCACCTTCTGGCCATTTACTCCTAATTGCCTAACTTCTCCCATTTATTGTGTTTATTGAGAGTGTGGAGCTTATATTACATGCAATTACAAAGGCTCTGTAATTAATTAAGAAGAGTTTGGGGCATTTCTTGGTGCCTTGATGTTCCTGTCTGTAATGTACAGATGCTGCTGACATTCATCCCAGCCCAAGTCCATCCATCCCATCTTCCCAGTCCAAGGCCAGACAGGTAGAAAGACTGCAGTGAGGGCAGGGAAAAAACAAAAGGGCTTATCTGTACAGGTCAGGTACTCCCTGGGCTGCATCATCACCACTGTGACATCCCCTCTGCTCCCCTCAGGTGAGACCCCACCTGCAGAGCTGCCCCAGCCCTGGGGAACAACAGCACAAGGACCTGNAATTCCATTCTGTGGTATACTTCACAGAGCAAGGGTGGCATCTTCTAAGCAGAGATCTGCTGGGCAAGTAGGACAGGGGAGCAGCAGACGTCCCCAGCCTGGGATATGGGTGCGGCACCCATCCCACTGATTAGCTCCCTGAATGGAACTTTCCTTGGGCAACTCCTCGTGCCTCCCCTTCCATGCCTGTGCAGGATGCAGGTCCAGCACCTGAGTGAGTCACAGAGCAACTGATGGCCGAGGGCTAGGGTGGGAGCTGGAGGTGTGCTACCTCCAGGGGCCCCCTGCCACAGCCTGGCCCGGCAGTCCCTACCCATCATATGACCTTCCCAAGCACCGCATGTGACTGGGCCACGAAAGCAGGAAAAGACCAGGCAGAGGGGAGGGGAGAGGCTGGAGAGGGGGAGGGCAGCACAGCTAGAGAGGATTAATAAGCCAGACAGATAGGGAAAGCTTTGAAAGAGGGGGCTTGTGTCAGAGTTGTTGCAATAGCAAAGAGGGAAGTAGCTGGATGACTGAAAGACAGAGGCATGAAGTGATCTGGGAGGGAGGGATGACCTCAGAGGTGACATTTGGGATCAAAGTGGGGTTAGTTTGTGTCTTGTGGAGAGGAAAACATTGCAATCATAACAGCAGGAGTGGTCAGAAACTTAGGAAGAATCTCTGACCATAAGAATAATAAGGAATGACCACAAAAGTCGCTGGGATGAGAAATGAAGACACTGGGAAGATTGCTATGGACATGAACTTCAGATGTTCAGGCCTGTCACTTCTTGCTGTGGCATGAACAGAAAGCTGTCTGCTGGCTGAAACTTTGGCACAGGTTGTGTTAATAGGCATCATCCAAGCTTGTCTCCCAGCTCTGAGCAGAACTCTGTAAACCCAGGTCCTGTCTGTAAGGACATTCCTGTCCCAGGTCCCTGCATGCTTTGTCTGCCAGCAGGGAGGTGGAGAAGCCCTTGGAAGATAAAAGTGAGTTTGGTTGTGGTTTATCAGCTGATCCAGAGGAGCGCTCGAGCAGGGCAGCTGCAAAAACAGCAGACAGAGTTATAGAATCATGGAATCATTTAAGGGTGGAAAATACCACTAAGGTGATTGAGTCCAACTGCCAACCCAGCAGTGCCACAATAATAATCACGACTCTAACAGAGGAGAAGAGGAGGAGGAGGATTCTTTGATCTGTTTTGTTTAGGAGATGCAGTGCAACAAAGGGAGTTTGAGGCTCTGTTTCACAGTACAGGGCACACTCAGCTTCAGAAATGTTGACAGGATTCACAGATCAAGAGAAGCTGAGGCTGGGAAGGGCCAGTGGAGGCTGCCCAGAGCAACCCCCGTGCAGCTTAAGGCAGAGACAGCCAGAGCTGGTTGCCCAGGATATTGTCTCTGGCCCACCTGCTTCAGGGTTCAACCATACTCTTTTGTTTAAACAGAATTCCCCATAGTTTAATTTGTGACTAAATTGTGGGCAATATCCCTGATTCCAGGGATAATTTAGGTTTCATTAATCAAAAGCACATTTAAAGCCGTACTTCTTGGTTATGAGCTAGACAGGATAGGGCAAATATAAACCCAGGATTTAATTTATCCCAGTAAGTGTTTGTGATCAGACACTTTCATGATGCCTTTATTCACTCATCACAGAGATTGACTGTTCCTGGCCATTACAGTGAGGAACGAGCAGTCACAGACCTCCACAACCCTGCGTAAATGGGTTTGCTGTCAAAAACTGCACTGAATAAACACAAACTTTAGCTACAAGGTTGTTTAATCACACAGGAGGTTTGTTTTACCAGTGATTCCCTCCTAGCTGGCTGTGTAGGGGGTGGATGAACCCGTAGCTCTGGACAATATGCCAAAAAACCTGGGTATTGAGACAACATCACTGATTGCTATGGTTTGTTTTTTTTTGTTTTGACTATAATCCTGGCAGGCAGGTCACCAGCAGCATGGGGAAGGTGCTGTGGCTGCTGCGTCACACTTCTGCAGCGGTGATGGCGAGGACAGATATTCGGCTGTCGTGACGCTGAGCTCCCCAGCTCTTTCCTCACCCCTGCTCTGGGTACAACACACACACGACAGAAATTACTTAAATAGGATGTGCAGCTACTCTCTCCTTGTAAAGAATTACCTGTGTTTTAGGAGGACTCGCAGGGAATCAAAAGCATTTTGGTTGTTCACAGGTTTTAGATGATACACTTATGATGAGTTATATATGTACATGTATGTACAGATATATGCACATAATTATAGGTATATAAATAACTTATCTGCTTAAGCAAGGGTCTTCTGGGTCCCTGTGGAAGCATCTCCTATTGAAAGTCACTGGGAGGAATATATAACATAATCGAGTTCTTCAAGCATCCAAGACAGAATTACTGATGCAGAGCAAATCTCTGATGAAGGTCAGTCCATCTTTTAGAGGTTCATTTGCCCCATTTCCATGGAGTGACAGGACAAGGGGCAATAGCTTCCCACTGCCAGAGAGGACAGATAGACAGGATATTGAAAAGGAATTTGTCCCTATGAGGGGAGGGAGGCCCTGGCACAGGGTGGCCAGAGCAGCTGTGGCTGCCCCTGGATCCCTGGCAGTAACCAAGGCCAGGCTGGACAGGGCTTAGAGCAGCCTGGGATAGTGGAAAGTGTCCCTGCCCATGGTAGGGGGGTGGGACTGGATGATTCCAAGCCCCTTCCAACCCAAACCATTCCATGAATTTGTGATTCTATGATCTTGTTCCTGTGACTCACTGCCTGGATCAGTAGATTTTAAGATGCTTGTGGAGAGCCCTTTAGCTGGAGAACTCACCTACCATGTGTCCAAGTGCTGCTGTTTTGCTGGCTGTGGGAGGAAAAGGTGAACACTGGGGGTGAGCTGTGCCTCTGGATGAGCCATGCATCTGGGATGAGGAGGGCAGGAGACCATAGGCTGCTCAGCGGAGAGGATTTCACAGAAAGAAGGTGCAGGCAGCTGTCTGATGGTTGGAAAGCCCCAGTGCTTGCAGAATTCAAGCTGGTTTCAATTTAAAATGTCTTTGTCTTCAAGATTTTCTGCTTCAACATTAGGACAAGGAACCATTTGTGTGTAATTTCATGAATGACAGTTTAATATCCCCACATAACCTTTGGACTCCAAAAGCTGTGTCTCTAAGAGAAATGCCAAGGTATCTACAAAAAGATTTGAGGAATTGGCTTCCATCCCCGTGCAAAGAACAGGTCAGACCCTCTCCTATAGCACAGCAGACACAGGGTGTGCTTTAGTGAGCTGGAGCTAAGCTTGGTCAGTCAGCCCCAGAGTTTCTGTGTGTTACAGGGCATTTAGCACAGCCCCTCCTGTGGCTGTTAGAAGCCCCTCTGTTAGAAGTGACCACCCCAAGCCAGGTGTGGGCTTCAGCTGAGTGTCAGGCTGGAAGGTGAGCAGGAAGGTCCGCTGGCTGGAAGTGAATTCCGTGTGGTTTCACACCTGCCACAAAAACATAACCCCAGCCAGTCTTGGAGCTCACCTGTGCCTATGCTCAGGAGGGATGATGACTGTTGGGGACATTGGCCAATTGTCACCTTTGGCTCCCAGCAGCACTGATAAGGCCACTTGTTTACTCACAGCTAAAGACACAAAAAGGACTTACATGAGAGAACACTCCTGTACCTGAACACCCCCTGCTGCCTGCTGGGCCTTTCCACGGCAGGATAAGGGGTGCAGCCCCCTTCCAGCCCCAGGAGCACAGCCAGAGGAGAGAATCATGGGATCAGTGAACGGTTACAGTTGGAAGGGACCTTAAAGCTCAGTCAGTCCCACCCCCTGGGCAGGGACACCTTCCACTGTCCCAGGCTGCTCCAAGCCCCAATGTCCAACCTGGCCCTGGACACTGCCAGGGATCCAGGGGCAGCCACAGCTGCTCTGGCCACCCTGTGCCAGGGCCTGCCCACCCTCACAGACAGCAATTCCTTCCCAATATCCCATCCAGCCCTGCCCTCTGACACTGGGAAGCCATTCCCTGTGTCCTGTCCCTCCAGGCCTTGTCCCCAGTCCCTCTGCAGCTCTCCTGGAGTCCCTTTAGGCCCTGGCAGGGGCTCTGAGGTGTCCCTGGAGCTTCTCTTGTGCAGGTGAGCACCCGCAGGTGTCCCAGGCTGGCTCCAGAGCAGAGGAGATGGCAGAAACTTCTGCTGCCATGGTGATCAGCCCTTCTTGGGAGGATGTTCCCAGCAGGAGCTCCCAAAGCACAAAGCAGAGGTCCAAGCACAGCTGGGTGTTTGCTGATTGTACTTGCTGGGATAGAAACATCTCCCTGGACAAGCACAGCACAGGCAGTGGGGCTCGGCAGCACAGACAGGGGAGCAAGAGGGATGGCAACAGTGGAGTCTAAGGTAAAGGCCTGTGGAATTGAGGTTCCAGTATAATTAGCAGGTGGCTGCTTCCTACACAGGAGTTTTCAAGAATATGATTTTGGACTTACCTGCTTGAATTTTCTGCTTAGGATCCAAAAGCTCTCTTGGAGTCAGCTCATACAACCCAAACATCCCAGCCAGATGGCGCAGTGGGGGAATAATGTGGTCAAATCCCAACAAGGATACAAGCTCAGCTGCCTCAGCCCTGATCCCAGCAGCAGGTATGTGCTAGGCTGTCCAGGGGAGCACTTCTCAAGCTCCCAACAAAGCTGAAAACATGCATCTCAGGGAAGGGGTCACAGCCCTGAGGCTGCCAGAGCTCCAGGAGTGTTTGGACAATGCTCCCAGGGATGCACAGGGTGGGATTGTTGGGGTGTCTGTGCAGGGCCAGGAGCTGGACTCCATGACCCTGGTGGGTCTTTCCCAGCCCAGGATATTCTGTGATTCTGTGCTACCCTTCCATCACTGCAAGGCCTCAGCAGCTGAGTAAAACAGTTCCTCCTGCAAGGAAACAGAAAATGTATTTATTTTGGGTTTGATTGATGAACGCAGGTAAAAATCCCTATCATGTGTCCAGTACTTGTGTTTCACCTCTCCTCCAGCTTTCCCTGAGTGTCTCTTTGTTTCTGTGCTCTGCTGTCAAGAAGCAGCTGTGTGCAAAGGTGCTTCCCATGGAAAGACCGGGTTCCTGCCCCATCAGAAAACAGAGAGAGGTGCAAAGGGAGGGGCAGAAAGGATGAAGAAGAAGAGTTGCATTCAGGTGTGTTCGGAGAGGGGATTCACACAGTATGGCGGGTAAGGCTGCAGAAGTGTTTGAGGACCTCAGATTCAGCCAGTTTTAATTTATTGTACCTGGAAACTTAGTGCTATATACAGTTCCCCACAGAGGCTGTGGCTGCCCCTGGATCCCTGGAAGTGTCCAAGGCCAGGTTGGATAGGGCTTGGAGCAACCTGGGACAGTGGAAGGTGTCCCTGCACATAGCAAGGGATGGGATGAGATGAACTTTAAGGTTCCTTCCAAACCACTGTGTGATTCTGTGATAAAGAGAAGAAATAATATTTGCCCACACCCCAGTATGTTTCCCTCTTTAAGATCAGTGCTTGAAAGTTGCTTGGAGGCTTTGCAGAGAGCTTCCCTGAAGGTGAAGGAAAAGGCACATTTTAAGGCAGGTAAACAGAGAGCTGCAATAATAGAGAGCTCTTACGGTTTTTAGCCATGCAAATATTTGTGACAGCTCAAATATTTTCCTCTTCCCATCTGGGTGAAATCCTAGCTGCAGAGCTTGGAGGCTTTTTAGCCCTAAACAAGAGATCCAAAAATAGCCTCCTGCTCAGAGCATTTACGTGGGCAGCAAGTTCTTCTTCTGCTCATTTCTAAACTCAGAGTTAAACCCAGATTCTCATGCTGGGGAGGTACCTGTGCACCAGACTACTGCCCTCTCAGGAACATCTCTTCTTTTTTTTTCCCCATTCTGTCCATTTTTTCTCAATGAGACTTCTGCTGCAGCTGGGCACTACTTTCAAGAAACATTTTGCTTTTATTGAGCTGCTTCCCAAGCAGTTCTAGTAGCAAAAGCTGCCTAAAATGGAGAAGAAAAATACTTTATTTCAATGAGTCAGTCTGTGATTTATTTATAATGGCGCAGTAAGTACGAGTTGAGATTTATAAATATGAATGAATCTCTTCGTTCTAGGCTCCTGGCCGCCTCTGTGAGCAATGTGCTGCTCAATCCCCATCCTGAGCTGCCATCTAATGGTGAACACGGCGGTGGCTGCTGGGATGAGAGTTGGACCTAAGTATCTTAAAGGTCTTTTCCAAATGTAACAATTCTGTGATCTCAGGTGGGGGGGTCGATGCTGCTCACAGAGAACAGGGGACAGGACAAGAGGAAACGGCCTCAGGTTATGCCAGGGAGGTTCAGGTTGAACAGCAGGAGGAATTTCCTCATGGAAAGGGCTTGGAAGCAGCTGCCCAGGGAGGTGTTGGAGTCCCCATTCCTGGAGGTGTCCAAGGACGGCCTGGAGGTGGCACTCAGGGCTCTGGGCTGGCTGACAAGGTGAGGGTTGGGCATAGGTTGGACTCGATGGTCTCGGAAGTCTTTTCCAACCTGAATGATTCTAATTGACTGAATCACAGAATCACAGAATATCCTGAGCTGGAAGGGACCCACAGGGACCATCCAGTGCAGCTCCTGTCCCTGCACAAACACCCCAACAACCTCACCCTGAGCATCCCTGGCAGCGCTGTCTGAACACTCCTCGAGCTCTGGCAGCCTCGGGGCCGTGCCCATTCCCTGGGCAGTGCACAGCAGCCGCTGGGGAAGAACCTTTCCTGATATCCAACCCAAACCTCCCTGGCACAGCTCCAGCCATTCCCTGGGTCCTGTCAGTGGTCAGCAGAAAGAAGAGATCAATGCCTGACCTTCCTCTTCCCTCACGAGGAAGTTATAATTGCGATGAGTCTCCCCTCCGTCCAGCTGAACAGACCAAGTGCCCTCAGCCGCCCCTCACAGGCGGCTCAAGGCCCTCCACCATTATCGCAGCCCTCCTTTGGACGCTCTCTAACTGTAACACCATTCCTACATTGCAGTGACTAAAACTGCACACAACATTTAAGGTGAGGCCGGAGCGGCGCGGGGCCATCCCCTCCCTTGACAGCGGTGCTGTCCCTGGTGCATGCTGACTTCCTCACTGGAAACACTCGCACCATAAGCGGAGGGTGAATACTGGGGTGCCTTTCCCCATGGTAGCGTGAATTTTCCTACGGCAGGTTTTAGTCAACGGAACG
>VZTZ01000062.1:0-11243 GCA_013400955.1 Drymodes brunneopygia
GGAGGGAGGAAATGATGGACACCTGCAGTGGCTACTCTGGTATGTCCTGGGTTAAACCATGGTAATTTCACTCTCCAGGGGAAACTTAGCCCCCTTGGGAGGCCTCCACCAGTTATCTTTCTCTTCTCCTATGCCCTCTCCCCCGTGGGTCTCCAAGGAAACTTTCACGGCAGCTACAGTGTCTGTGTTCATAGCCAGGGTTAGGAGCACTGGGTTCCCAGCACAGCCCTAGGAACAAACCTCACTCCTCTCATGAGTGTTTCTCACTTCTGCCCAGGACCAGAAGCCTTGGACTCTTCTTCAGTGTGGCCCTTCCTCCATGAGCCCAGGCTGAGTTGGCAGCCCTCTGGAAAGTGAACACCTCTGACCAGCCTGGTCTGTGCCCAGGCCTTCAGCATTTAATGTGTCCAGGAGGTGATCCCTCTGGAATTTCCACCCAGCTTGCCCCTGGATAGTATTACCCAAGTGACTCAACACCTGATCACAATCCTTCATGTATATGCACATCCTCAAAGCCTGGTTAAGACCAGGGTATGACCCAGAACGTGTCTGGAGAACAAGCTGAGACCTCTGTGTGCTCAAATGAGTATGGCTGTGTAAGAGACAGTACAGAAGTCCCNAAAAGGTCTTTCATGCTCTCTGTGCCAAGACAAAGCGACGGCAAGAACATAGTGTTAGTTTTTTAAAAAATGGCCATAGAGCTTAAGAAAAACTGATAAATCACAAAGCTCTTCTCTCTCCAAGATCAGCAATTGCTCTACAAACCAGTAGCCATGTAAGGAATGATTCTCCAGAATTTATCCATTCCAAGCACACTGGCTTTTTGTAAATGGTGTGTGATCCCAGACACCTTATTTTACAAAAAAAAAAGCTGTCAGCTGCAAAGACCCTTGGCAGCCTCGCCTACCTGCACACACTAATAGAGCCATGGGAGATGGGCCTCTGGAAGCTCTTCTGGAGGTGCTTCTCAATCAGGCTTGGGAAGGGAGGGGATGAGCTCAGAGCAGGAGAGGGCTGTGCCAGGAAAACTCAATACCCAACCCCACTGAGTATCTCTCAAGAACATCCCCAAAGCCAATTAATTCACAACATATCTGAGACATGAATTTTCTTTTATGAAGGCAGACCTGAGTTTAGCACACGTGCAAAAGTTGGGGGTGGTGTGGGATGAGTGCATCCAAAACAGAGAAACCTTCAGCAGAGGCCTCTGCAGATATGAACACATCCTTTGTCACATGCAGAGTGAACACCAAAGCAAAGTGTTTTAGCTGGACTTTCTCAAGTGACAACCTTCATGCCAAGATTCAGGCTTCTATGTCTAAACTGCTCTGACTTGTATGTAAAAGTTAAGAGGAAAATGCTCTCCATCCAGGGCAAAACAAGGTGCCAAGCAGGCTGGTTTCCACATGAGACAGACACCTTCTTCACTGGCAGTGGGCTCTTCACCAGCTCTTCCAATGTTTCTCTTACTAAATCAGCAATGACGGATCCACAACTCAAAGTGCCCATTTCCCACAGAGAGCTTTTCAGGCTCAGACAAGGACATCTGCAATGTCCATCTTCATGAGCAGAGTGATGAAACACTTGTTTGCAAACCCACCATCTTCCCAGACGCTGCTTACAGAACGTAAAATACGATAGGGGTTGGGTTGTTTGCAGGTCAAGGCCCCTTTTCAGCTCAGTCAAACTCCTCTTCCTAACTGACTCTCTGCTTGTTTCTGCTCAAATTGAGTGGCATTAAATGCCTGCCGGGGTTTCATCACCTCTCTGTGAAGTCTGCAAAGCTGGTTTAGAAATTCCCATCTTGTTGACATGCAACAAGTCATCACTGATGGGTACCCATTCACCCAGAACGTTGAACTACTTCAAGGAGCACTTTTTGCCCAGCAGCATGAAAGCTATGAAATTCTCATGCTGCNAACACTTGTTTGCAAAGCCACCATCTTCCCAGATGCTGCTCACAGAATGTAAAATACGATATGGGTTGGGTTGTTTGCAGGTCAAGGCCCCTTTTCAGCTCAGTCAAACTCCTCTTCCTAACTGACTCTCTGCTTGTTTCTGCTCAAATTGAGTGGCATTAAATGCCTGCCGGGGTTTCATCACCTCTCTGTGAAGTCAGCAAAGCTGGTTGAGAAATTCCCATCTTGTTGACATGCAACAAGTCATCACTGATGGGTACCCATTCACCCAGAACGTTGAACTACTTCAAGGAGCACTTTTTGCCCAGCAGCATGAAAGCTATGAAATTCTCATGCTGCTTCTCCCTTGGCTCTGTCCTGCCTAGACCCGAAAAATGGGGAAATCAGAAGTCTGTTTTTTCCAGGTCTGCCCACTAAGTTCAAACTGGAACTTTGGGGAGCACCTCCATGCACCCATTATTATTCCTGTTTCTCAGACTGGACTGTTTAGGGCTTCTACCCCTCCCTTCCTGACCATGGCAGGGCAAGGTGCACCGAGATGTAAAGTGGTCCAAAAAAAGATTTCTGTATCCAGAAGCAAAACAAGCCCAACTTGGGGCAGGAATAGTCCCAGATAAAAGAGCCCTAGCAGCAGTAAGAGCAGGGGAGAGGGGCTGGGAAAAGGGAGCAGGAAAAGGGGCAGAAAAGGGTAGGAAAAAGGGGATACAGAGCAGGAGCTAGGTATAAGGATCCAGGAGCTGGAGCTTTTAAAAAATAAGCCCATGCATGACAAAAGTACACATTTTGCCCATAAAATTGCAAGGCATAAAGATGCTAGCTAAGGAATATTTATAAAGCAGGCATGCTTGCTGCTAGTGAGAAGTACTTAGATGCTCTCCAGCTCTCAAAAACTCTAAGACTAGCCAAAAAATCTGTGGCTAGAGGACAACCAGCCCATACCCAGGCCGAACAATGACGGCCCATAATAATTTTTGTCTCACTGCAGACGACTGGTGACAAGCATATACAAGGCTTAGCCTTCTCCTTGTTCAGCCCTCCCATTTGATTTCCTCAAGTGCAGGGACAAATACCAAAAAAAATCACTGAATGAGAAAATAATTCACTTTGGGAAGGACTTGTGGAGGTCAGAAGTCTTGACTCTAGATGTAAATAACTGAGATTATAAATCTTAGTGACAAACAAATACCTTAATTTTCAGTGCTTCTTGTCTCTTTTAGCAGACCTCTGCTTGGCCCAAACCCTGCTTTTTGCCTTGCCACCGACCTGCAAAGCCGCTAATTAAATGCAGAGAGACAAACTCCCCATCCACCACCTGGGCACCTTGGATGGCTTTGGATATCTGATTTTGCCCCCCTGAACCCACCAGCAAAACCCTCTTTGCCCCTGCGGCGCAGGATCAGGCAAGGGCTGGCTCCTGCCTCATGGAAAAAGCCACCCAGACACCTGCAGCATTGCCACATGGCTACCAACTGGCTCTGCAGCCATGGGAATGGGCGTGCATAGCATCGCTGCTTTCCCTCCCTCTTGAACTCGGGCTCCATCTCCAGAAGAAGAAATCTTGGGTGCTGAGGCTCCAACGGGGGCAACAGACCAGATAACACAGAGACCCAGCTCAGAGCACGTACTGCCCTGCCCTCTAGATGCAGACACGGGAATCCAGCACAGACACGAGCTGAGGAGGAGTTGGGTTTCCCCCTCCTTTACTTCTCTTCTTGTTGCATCTTCCACCCTCCAAGTGCAGGAGGAGCATTAGTGAGGCAGAAGGTACTCAGACATCTGGCTTTGATGGATGAGGGACAGCCACCCCCACCAAGGCCACAGGGAGGTGAAAAGGAGATGGCCTGCACACGAGACAGGGCTGTCTGCCTTCCTGAAAAGAGCCTCCCGAGCAGGCTGTGTTCATTTGGGGTGAAATAAGGCATGAAATGAAGCCCAGATCCACCAGCCCTGCTTCAAACAGCTGCCAGCAGATACTGAGAGGATCCTGCCAGAGGAGGAGAGTGCTCAAGCCGCGCTGTAAGCACACAAGGCTTACTGAGAAGGAAAGATGATGACGGAGGGAAAAAGCAACCTTGGCGGTGCATTAAAAACTGGAGCTGGGTGGAGAACATACCCACCTGCTCGCCTCTCCCTCCCGAACAAACAACTCGGTTTGCTGAGTTTTACTGCACAAAGGCTCACTCCAGGTTGCCCAGAGCCAGCGCAGCTGGGTGCTCACTCCCACCTTCCCTGGCCTTTCCCCTAAAAGCACCATGGGCTCCCCTCTGCAGCTCTGCTCACCCAGCACTGAGCAGGGCCAAAGCTCTGAGAAAAGGGGCAGGCACTGGTATGGGGGAAATGTTTCTCAAGGAGGGGCTGTCTCTCCACCTCCTTCAACTGCATCTGTTTTGGGACTAATATGCACAGCCTTTTATGCCCAGCCCCATAAATTTTGCAGTGAACCTCAAGGCTATGATTTCAAAATACGGGGACTGGAAAAAGCACACATACACATATACAGAAAAATAAGAAATGTCTGTACCAAACACCTCCAAAAGCCCTTCTGGATGCTGCATGGTCCTAAATCACCACAACAGCATCACCAAAAACCAACATGGCAATAGATTTCGAATGCCAAACCCAATTTAGAGATGTTCCCTTCTGCACAACCTGTTCTAGGCTGATTCTAAGGTTGAGACTGAAGGCTGAGGCTTTAAAACATCCCTTTACAAGTCTTTCTCAGGTGACTGATTTCCTCCTCCATCTCATTAGCGGCTGCCAGCAGATGCTGTTTCCCCAGCAGAAGCCACACTTCACTTGTTACAGTAATCTCAAAACCACCCTGTCATTTCTCTCCTCCTCATGGCCACAGTGAAGCCTGGAGAATATTTATCAAGAGGAAGACACAGCAGCAGCTTTTTATGGTTCAACTCAGGTCATTAATCTCTATCGAGACTTTTCATAATCTTCCTCAGCTTCATGTTTGTTTAACTCCTGGATAGTCACTCTGTGGCAGTCTGGGTAATCACAGATTAACTGCTTTTTAATATTAATAGCTTTTCATTAATGTGCCAGGCTCTCTCCCCTCCAGAGTCCAGGAAATAGCTATTACCACTGTGCCTGCAGCTCCCTGCAGTGAAAAGGACTTTTTGTCTTTGGGGCCAAAATTCCACAGTATGAGCCCAGAACTTGTGTTCTGTGGCAGGTTTGTAGCAAAAGTATTTTAGAGCAGGAGCAATTCTCTCCTCCTCTAGCCCAGTGCAGGGAGCTTCCCCCTGCAGATGACTCAGAGAAGCTGCTCTGGAGTCACCCAAACTACAGCATACTCAAGGGCATGAAGGAGCACCACTCCGATGCCCTCATCCTTCTGGGAGTGATCTTTACTCACGTAGCCCCCACACCAAGGCCCCACAAAGCACGGTGGGGCCGGACATGTGGCCACAAAAAAGCCTCCCAGATTAAATGTGAAACCTGCCCAGAAGTGACATGAGGGCTGCAAGCCAGTCTTTACCAGGGTGGCGTGATCATAGTCTTAAAGTGAGAGCCTCCATCCTGGAAGGACCTCCAGGTGCCAGAGGTGCAAACCTTGCTGTGCCATTCCTGCAGGACCACGTGAGGTGAATGGAGCTGACACTCTGCATCTTCATCCCTGTGGTCCATGGGGATGGTCGCTGGTGATTCCCAGAGCCTGAGTCACATCTTAGTGTGCACAAATCATCACGGGCTGAGAATGGGCTAACTGTGAAGCCACACTGCTTCTCATTTAGCCTCCAGCTACAACACAGAGCACACACTGCAGAGGCACTAAAAGAGCTAGTCCTATGTGTCCAATACCTTCCTCATCCACCTGTATTCCTTCTCTCAAGCCTCTTACATTCTTCAATACCTTGGTCTTGTTTAAAAGCCTTCACAGGCCACATAAAGCCTTTTCAAGAACATGCTTCTTGCCAAGTTATTCACAACCAAAGAAACTTCCCACCCATGCCACTGGCACAGTAACTCTCTGCTTTATAAACATCAATGGACTCTGTTTTGTATGAGCCTGAAGCTCTGTGTATTTCCCCCTCCAGCCCATGAGCAGTTGGGATGAGCTGACTCCTGTGCCCATGCCATCCCCTCTAGTACCCTCTGCTCCATTCCAGCCTTGCCCTGGGATGCTGAGCTGCCCGGTCCCAGGCGTTACACAGGGCATGAGCTGGAGCAGCAGCCAGATCATCTCTTGGCCAGAAGGAGTCCCAGTCCCCTCCTTGCTGACAATGAGCTGGGACCAACACGTCTAGAGCTTGCTGAGCAGAAGCCCCTCACTTCTCCACAAGCCCACCATCCTGCTTCCTGGGTGGAGAAGGAGACCCCCACTATCTGGAATGCAGGGGCAGCTTGAGGTGGGACTTCAGTCCCAGGGCTTTGTCGACCACCTCGGGGGGCTGCAGGATGTGCCACTGGGCGAGGGGCCAGCGTGGGTTGGACAGCATGTCGGACCAGCGCCGCAGCTGATTGCCCGTGGCTCGGCAGCCCAGGAAGAGTTTGCCGATGGGCTCATTCTTGGTCACTTTGTCATGGTCCCAGACAGAGATGACCACGTCCACATTCTGGAGGGGACACAAGAAAGAGGGTCAGTAGGAAGGGGTTTGCTGAAGTGGGGACCTGCTCAGCCCTGGGCACTTCAGGGACACCCACCTGGATCTGACTGAAAGGCACCTCAAAAACAAACAGCTCATTGAAGTAAGGGCTTAAGGTGTTTTTCTTCACACTTGTCCTTTTTTTCTTCCATTTCTTCCTGTTCAGTATGAGATGCACCTTGACAAAAGGATCTGGAGAAAGGACACACCTGCCACAAGTGACAGTTTTTGACTGAAGAACTCAGCCACAAAACAGCTTTCCTGAGCCATTCCCAAGGAGACCATGGCATCCCACTTGTCACTCCTTATAATGAGACAGCCATCTCAGAGCCCACCTCCTCCTGCCAAGCTCCCTGTACAATCCAGCCACAAGATCTCCTCCTGGGAGATACATCTCTGCCCAAAGCTGGAGTATCTGTGCTGAGGGGTGCCAGGAGTCAGCCAAGGGCTGAATATGGTGGTGGCAGCAGGAAGCAGGTCTTAACACCAAGAGCTTTCAAGGCTTTGCACCTCTTGGTGCCACCACTGAGGCCTGGGCAGGAGTAGGAGGGTCTGAGCACAAGGTCTGAGCACAAGGAAGGTCCCACCGACCTGAGAGTCCATGAGAGTCCATCCGCTTCAGCTGCTTGGCTTCCAGGATGAGCACTGTCAGCTTGCCAGTGCTGGGGACATAGCGCAGTGAGAAGCAAATCTCACCCAGATGCTCTTCCTGATGGAGAGATGCCAGTAATTAGTACCAGGCAGAGAAGCCAGCTCACCTGAGGCTGGAGCACCAGGCTGGCCCCAGGTTTCCTGAGTCTCCCCACTCTCATGCTTGCCCCTAAGGGCTTGCTTCTTGGAGTGGTGGCAAGTCAAGGAACTTCCTTCCCAGCAGTTTCCCACCCACCAGGATCAACCTCCACTTTACTGGCCACCGCCAGGTCACTCCACTGCTCGATGACGTGCTGCAGGTTGACACTGGCCAGGGGTAGCCGGACCTCACCAATGATATCATGCTTGGAAAAGCGGTTGAAGTCATAGACCTGCATCACCAGGGTGGATTCAGACACCTCAGCCTGGGGTACCTGCAGGGGAGGACCCAAAAGCCTGGACTCACTCCTCAGTGACAGCTCTGCCCCATGGGATGGATACAACAATGGGTATTCCTCTCTCACATTTCCCAATTCTGGTTGCACAAGCCTCTCCCTGTCTGGAGAGCTTTTTGCCCAAGGAGCTGTGTCTATACAATGCTTTTGATGGGACCAAAAAACATAATTGGCTTTGGTTTTGTACCTGGAAAGTGAAGCTCTCGTTGAAGATGGGGTTCAGGGTCTTGCGGTAAACCTTGGTCTCATATCTCTTCTTCATATCAGACATGAGGTAGACAATCACATATGGATCAGACGTGCCTCCCCTGTCCATGGCCTTCAGCTCAACTGCCTGCTTCACACCAACTTTCAGCTGGAGAGGAGCGAGGCACAAGGTCACTGGGTGGAGGAGGATGGGGTCAGGCAGCTGGGGGCTCAGTGGGAAGTGAGTGCAGCAGTGAGGAACACCTTCACACCATGCAGGCATGAGAGCAGGCAGGCTGCAGGCAGGGGGGAGAGGGTATGTCCACCTCAGTGGGCAGCAAAGAGTGACCATGCAAGAGCATGGCTGTTTCCCTGCTGTGCCATGGCCATGAGCATGCCCACCTCCTGAAGGCGAAAGTTGTACTCCAGGGAGTACTGCAGCTTTCCTCGCCGCTTCTGCTCCACTTCCCGCTCCAGGTCCTCCATCTCAGGCTGGACCTGTGGCAGAGAGCAACACCAGCCTCAGGAGGCACTCAGCCATGTGCCTGCCATGCTGTGCTCCCACCATCCCTGGGGCTGGGCAGTGCAGCAGCAAACCCCTCAGGGAGGAGGGAGGTGGGATTAAGGGGAAGGCAGGACGCACAAGGCTGGCCATAGTGGAGTTGCTGATGGCGCACAAACCAACTCTCTCCTTCTTCTTGGGCTTCTTCTTGCAACAGCAGCACTTGATGATGCAGATGAGGAAGAGAAGGAGGAGAATGGCCTCTGCCACAGCCACGGTGATGAGCGCCCATTTGGGTACTGGTGCGACATTCAGGGAGCAGAGTTGGATAGAAGAGTTAAAACCAAGCAAAACACAGAGGACATTCAACCCCCTTCCTGGTGCTTCAGCATTAAGGAGTTGTACTTTCAACATTGCCCCTAGAATCCTGGACAGGCCCCATGCAGGGAGACTGTAGCTGAAGACCATTCCCCAAATGGGTAGCAAAGATACCCTCTGCTCCTGAAGCAGCATGGTACCACTCCGCAGTATTCCCATCCTGATGGAGCCCACTGGAAAATGGAATTTGAAGGAAGGGTGAAGTGAATACATAGCCTCAGAGTCCAGCAGCTCCATCAGATAATGCTGCCTGAAAGGGAGCATGTCAAGAGCTGCTGTACTCACATGGGATCCAGCTAAGCCAGCTGTCCAGGGAGCCCGGCCAAGCCGTGGTGGTGATGCTGGTGTGTGGGGAGGCTGTAGTCCTGCCTTTCCTGGCTGCCACTGCCATGGCTAATGTGGGGTGACCTGGGGACACAGGCAAAATTAACAGGGTGGGGATTTCCTTTCTGGTAACACGTGTGCTGCCCGTGGCCCAGGGCTCTAATGAGAGCAAACACAATTAAAATACAGAGCCCAGGGTAAGCGATTAGAGCTCACATTGACAATGAGATGTGAAATGGAGCGGGAGGGAGCCACTGGCAGGGAGGGCTCCGCGCCAGCCGGCCCCTCCCATACAGCCTTCTCCTTCATATCCTTGCAAGCCTGCTTGCTAAAAGGGGAGAGACTGGGGGCCGGGGGAGGCGTTTTGAGAAGAGGAATCACCTGGCTGTAGGGGACAAAAAACCAGAGCTGTTTTGGGCTGGCTCCTCTCTAGCCAGGCAACATGAGCTGAAGGGTTTTCTCAGCTGCAGGCAAGCCCCATCATCAGCTAACACTCCTTTTTGGCTCTGTTGCAGGGCTGAGGAGCGGGAATGTTGGCTCCTGGGCTTGCAGCAGGGCTGGTGCCCTCGCTGCCGGCGGCAGTGCTGCCACCAGGCTGAGGTCACACCGGCTCGAAACTTTCCGTGAGCCCGGCCTGTGCACATGGCAACGCTGACACAGCCTAAGGGAAGGCTTCAAATTTAAAGCAGGATGGTTTTACAGCATTGCTTTCCCCATGGCAAGGCTCTTATTCTAGCATGAACGCTTCCTCATAGCCAAATTCCTTTGGCGTCAGCGGGAGAGGTGTGCCCGGAGCCGTGCTGCGCGGTGAGCGGGTCTGCGGCCACCACGGCACGGGTGGCACCCAGTCCCGGTGCCTGGGCTGGCAGGAATGTGCCTGGTGCTGCCCCAGCCTCCTGCGCCGCGTCCCCGTGGGTCCCAGCTCAAGCAGCCAGCTCCACCTCGTTCTGCCGTCACTCTACCCACGCTCTGCCCATACCAAGCTACTCCTTGCACGGGGGTCTTCCCCGGGAGGAGGAAACCTGGGACTTCTGTGCCATTGGACACCCGAAGCACCGCTCAGGTATTTAAGAGGTTCCAGGCTGAAACTTTGGAGTGAAGGGTGGATAGCGCAGCACAGGTGAGCAGGCACCCACTCAGCACAGAATTGGGGTGTCAGTACTTTTTGCCTACCACAGGCTGTGTCACATTAGCCTAACACTGACCCTGGTTTAAAAAACCCCTTGATCCCAACCCTGAAGAATAAACTGAGCCACCACTTTGAGAACAATGGGGACAGCCCTGCTGTGGTCTGGCACAGGAGGCACAGTCTCAGTGGGCAGGGAGCATCAAGCATCCATGCTCCTGGAAAAGGGGCTGGGGGAACCCTCATTCTCGATCCCACCCCATGCTGACTGGGTTCCCAAATCCAGACTTACCGACAAGTATCCTTCCCAGCGCTAGTCTCCCTTCCCTGTTGGGCAGGCTCCAGTCAAGCCACCACGTGTGGCAGGGACATGCTGTGGGCTGAGATGGGACCCCACTGGACACGCAGCTGAGGGTGCAGAAGGGATGGTGACTGCACTGCACAGTCGAAACAGGAAAGTCTGCTTTGCCAGCCCAGGAACCGGGTGGCCCCAGCAGCTCTGCCGGCCCCACCTCACCGCTGACCCAAGCAGTGCTCATGCAGGCGAAAAGCCAGCGGGGAACTCCCTGCTGGACCAGGAAGCAAAACCTGCCCTCCTGCCTGCAAGAAGCTGGAGGGCATTGCTGCCCCAGGTCCATGCACTGGAAAATCCACTCTCCAAATTATCCCTGCAGCAATGCTGGGCTGGGCTGCACTGTGTGGCTGCAGGCACTCAGCACAAGGGAATAGACACTTGCAAGGGGATGAGTGCATGACTGCATCCATCCCTGGTGAGCTCTGCACTTGGGGAGCCCAGCTCTTTGGCCCACAGGGCCACACTGTGTGAGTGCCTGCAAAACGTGTGTGTATGAACAGGAATGCTCCACTCCAACCTGGCAGGGAGGACAGACAGGACGAGGAGATACTGCTTGGGTGGTTTCACCCTCCAGCACCAACAGAAGCACCAGGCACACAGCCAGGAGGAATTTCACAGGCTTCCATTGCATTAAATTTATGCTTGTAAACTGTGGGAAATATTGCCTTGCAATGGCTTAAAGATAGGGGACATTCTGACGCTGAGCTGCAGCTGGTGAGCAGCTGCAAAGCCAGCAAGGTCAGTGTGCCCGTGTGAACAGCCAAGTACAC
>VZTZ01000065.1:1596-16520 GCA_013400955.1 Drymodes brunneopygia
TGGAGCCTTCTCCTCTCCAGGGGAGCACCCCCAGCTCTCCCAGCCTGGCTCCAGAGGGGCTCCAGCCCTGGAGCAGCTCCGTGGATCCCTCTGGGCTCTCTCCAGCAGCTCCAGGTGCTGCTGATGTTGGAATCCCCAGGGTTGGGGCAGCTCTGCAGGGGGGGAATCACCTGAGCAGGACAGAGGGGCAGAATCTCCCCTTTTCCTGCTGCCCACGCTGGGGCTCAGCCCCGGCTCAGGGGGTGGCACCTCCCCAGGGCTGCTCAGGGCTCTTTGCTGTCCCAGCCCTGTCCCAGCCCTGCCTGGCCGGTCCCAGCTCCAGCCGGGCTCAGGCTGGGTCAGAGGGCAGGATCTCCCTCGCTGATTTGTGCCCTGCAGCTGCCGGGTGGCACCGGTGGCTTCAGTGGCAGCGTCGCTGCAATGGGGACACCACACCCAGCACTTCCAGCCCAGCCTTTCACCAGAGCTGCCAAGGCCAGCACCGAGCCCAGGGGGACTCTCTTCTCCCACTTTTTTCCATCATTAATCCACACATTTTGCCCATCATTCCAGATTTAAGGCTCTGGTTTTTGTTAGGGAGGGACAAACACAGCCCAGGATCCATAAAACACCAGCACAGCACCGAGCCCTGTGGAATCTTTTCCCCAAAAGACTCTTTTTCCCTAATTAATCCACACTTTTTGCCCATCATTCCTGATTTAAGGCTCTTTTTTTGGAGGAGAGGAGATACAAGCAGAGCCCAGGATCCACAAAAAAACCCGCACAACACCAAGCCCTGGGTGACTCTCCTTTCCCACTCTCTTTGTCCCTAATTCACACATTTTGCCCATCATTCCTGATTTAAGGCTCTGGGTTTTTGGGGGAGCACGGACAACAAGCAGAGCCCGGGATCCATGAAAACACCAGCACAGCACCGAGCCCTGTGGGACTCCCTTTTCCCACTAAGACTCTTTATCCCTAATTAATCCACATTTTTGCCCAGATTTTTTTGTTGAGTGGGGACAAGCAGAGTCCAGGACCCATGAAAACACCAGCACAGCACAGAACCCTTTGTGACCCCCTTTTCCCACTTTTTCCATCACTACCCCACACTTTTTGCCCTTCCTTCCTGATTTAAGGTTTTAGATTTTTTTGTTGAGTGGGGACAAGCAGAGCCCAGGACCCATGAAAACACCAGCACAGCACCGAGCTCTTTGTGACTCTCTTTCCCCACTTTTTCTGTCACTGCCCCACACTTTTTGCCCATCATTCCTGATTTAAGGCTCTGGGTTTTTGGGGGAGCAAGGAAAACAAATAGAGCCCAGTATCCACTAAAATGCCAGTACAGCACAGAACCCTTTGTGACTCTCTTTTCCCACTTTTTCACTAATTAATCCACACTTTTTGCCCTTCCTTCCTGATTTAAGGTTTTGGATTTTTTTGTTGAGTGGGGACAAGCAGAGCCCAGGATCTGTGAAAACACCAGCACAGCACAGAACCCTTTGTGACCCCCTTTTCCCACTTTTTCCATCACTACCCCACACATTTTTGCCCATCATTCCTGATTTAAGGTTTTGGATTGTTTTGTTGAGTGGGGACAAGCAGAGCCCAGGACCCATGAAAACACCAGCACAGCACAGAACCCTTTGTGACCCCCTTTTCCCATTTTTTCCATCACTACCCCACACTTTTTGCCCTTCATTCCTGATTTAGGGCTCTGTTTTTTTGCTGCCCAAAGGCAGCCCTTTCCCTCCCGAATCGCAGCCCCCCGGAGGTGCTTTGGATGCTTTGGGTGCTGGCAAACACAGCCCGGGATCCATCAAAACTCGGGGCTGGTTGTTATGGCAACCCCCGCACGTGTGGCTGTGTGTGCCTGGCACGCAGCCCCATCCCGGGTTGTCACGGGCAACACGAGCCCGGCTCCAGCCCCAGCGACATCCCCGGCCCGCCTGGTGGCACCTGGAGGCGGCAGAGCTGTCCTGAGATGTCCCTGAGCTCGGCTCGGTGTGATTTTCCCCCTCCCGGTTGCTCCTTTCGGGCTGAACGCAGCTCGTGGCTGCCTCGCAAACAGATGGTGCTGAGGAAAGGCCAAAAATCATCGGAACCCCTCTCCCGTGAGGCTGAGCCCGCCCTGGTGATTGGCACTGCCCTCCCCAGAGCCCCAGCGGCAGCAGATGGCAGAGGAGGGACATCAGAGCTGGGCACGGAGGTGTCACTCGGGGGTTTGGGGTGCCAGGCTCTGGATTTGGGGACAGAGGTGTCACTCAGAGGGTTTGGGGTGCCAGGCTCTGGATTTGGGGGCAGAGGTGTCACTCAGAGGGTTTGGGGTGCCAGGCTCTGGATTTGGGGGCAGAGGTGTCACTCAGGGGGTTTGGGGGCCAGGCTCTGCCATGTGGCACAAACAGGGGGGCACAGCAGAGCCAGGCCCTGTCCCAGGGCAGGGTTTGAGCCGTGGGGCTGCCTGAAAAGTTTGGGTTTGGTTTGAAATGATGTGAAAATATCCCAGCTTGGTGATGCTGCAAAGATCAGCCCTCACCTTGCTCCAGCTCTGTCATTGTCCCCATCAAAATCCCCAGCAGGACAGGAAAAAAAGGGAACAAAAAGGGGGGGAAAAAGGGAAAAAAAGGGGAAAAAAAAGGGGGGAAAAAGGAGAAAGAGCAACCCCAGAGGCAGCAGCAGGAATGAGAGCAGGGCAAAATCCCAGGAAAGCAGAAATGCTGTTACATAAAAGTGTTCAGGACAACTTTTGGGACGCTGGGCTGGCCCCAGGCTGCTCTGGAGCAGAGAATCAAAGAGATCACAGCAGATTCCTCCCCTCCATCCCTCAGCAAAACGTCTCGGGGTGATGCTCTGGAACCTCCTCTGCATTAAATGTCACCCCAAAACTCTTCCTCTGCCTGTTTAGGGTGAGGGTTTCCTGCTACAAGGTGTGGTCAAACCCTGTGTCCAGCTCTCAGCAGTGCAGCATTCTGGGTTCTGGAAATGCTGATCCCTTTGGAGAAGTTAAAGGAGAAAAAGCTGCCTTTCGTTTAAGTCCAAAAAAAGAAAAAGGAAAAAAAAAAAAATAAAAAGGCAAAAAAACCCCAAAAAAAAAGTGTGAGGGAATAAAAACCTGCAAATAATTGACGGGTGGAAACGCCAGATTGAAAAGAAATTTCTGGGAGTTGTGTTTTGCTAATGAGGCAGGTGGTGGGAAAGGAGAATTCAGGCTGAGAATTACAAAAACAAACTCCCGGCGAGGAGAAAGGACCCTGGGGTGGGACAGTGCCCTGAGGACAGCGGTGGCAGCGCCAGGAATGTGTCCCTGGGCTGGGGCTGAGGCTGATTTACCCTTCCCTGGAGCCCAGATTCCCAGCAGCCCCTTTCCTCCCCGCATTCCTTATGGAAAAGCTGATTTTCCTCCGTTTTTTCCCCGGCAGGACACCCCAAACTCCGCCCCCCTGGGCACGGCAGCTGCGGCTCCGGGCCCCGTGTCCCCAGAGAGCCCCGGGACCCCCGGCAGGACACGGACACCCTCTGGAAATGCCTTTTCCAGTGGGAATTTCACCTGCCCTGGCACAGAGAGCAAACCCAGCCCGAGGGCAGCGTGCCCGTGCCTCTCCTGCTGCTCCCAGAGCGTCCCCCCTTTTCCCAGCTGGGAAAGGAGGAATGTGGCTCACACCCCTCAGCACCACAGGCTCGGCTGCAGCTCAATTAAAGCAAATCATTTAATTATTTCTGATCGCTTCATTCAAATTCTCTTTCCTGACTTACTCCACGCGTTAATTCCTGACCCAAAGTTCTGTCTTAACGAACTTTCACTGGGGGATTCATCTCCAAGCCAAGCACAAAATCCCAGGAATCCTCCCTGATCCCCCAAATCCTCTGAGCAACCCCGCAGGCCCCACTGAGCATCCCTGGGAAGGCTTTGCATGGGAAAAGGCAGGAATTGGTGAGGAATGGCTGGGGCAGCCTGGATCCCTAAGGAATGCCTGGATCCCAATGCCTGGAGTAGCCTGGATCCCTAAGGAATTCCTGAAGCAGCCTGGATCCCCAAGGAATGCCTGGGTCCCCAAGGAATTCCTGGAGCAGCCTGGATCCCTAAGGAATTCCTGGAGCTGCCTGGATCCCAGATCCCTTCAGGTGGAATGTCCCTGCAGGTGCTGGGGGAGCTGCCTGGGGAGGCTTTTCCACGTGGCTGGAGCAGCTTTGGGGAAAACCCTCGGGACAGAAATCTGGGAAGGGGCAGCTGGGATCTTCCAAGTGGGAAGGGGCGGGAGGGATCAGGGATGCTCCAAACCCCACTCAGCTCACAGGGAACGAGGTGAAGAGAAGCAAAACAACAGCAAAAAGCAAAGCAGCTCTCACTTCTTGCAGCTCTAAAGGCTGATAAATAAACCCAAATAAACTCCAAACTCCACGTGAGCAGGACTCCAGACCAGAAACCAGCACCCCAAAAGCACAGGGTTCTCACTGGGAGAACTGGAAGGCTGGGAGGGCACAGCTGAGAGGGGAATTTGGGTGGTCTGGGAGTGGCAGGAGATGAGAACATTGCTGAAGAACCGTCTGGAGAGGAGTCTGCACACCCAGAACCTCCTCCAGACTGGGCATTTCAGAGCAGCTCCACCAAAATTTGGGGCTGTGTCCCCAAAATCTCCTTCAAACTGGGACCTTCAGAGCGGCTCCACCAAAATTCGGGGCTGTGACCGCAGAGCCACCACCCTGGGGGCACGGGGACACCTTGGAGAGCTCTCCACACACAAACCTGCCATGAGTGTGGCTTTTATCCCCCCTCAGGGACACCTTGGAGAGCTCTTCACACTCAGCCCTGCCACAAATGCAGATTTTGTCCCCCCTCAGGGACACCTTGGAGAGCTCTTCACTCAGCCCCGGGTGTGGCTTTTGTCCCCTCTCAGGGACACTTTTCACCCCGCTGGGTCCGGAGCGCAGAGCTCGGGCGCTCAGCCCCGCCTGGCTCAGCAGCAAAGGGATTAACTCAGATTCCCGATGGGATCCAAACGCCTGAACGCCTCTCCTGGCGGTGCCTCCTGCTGCCAACAGCGCCTCAAACTCTCCACAACCCCGAAATGCCGTGAGGAGCCTCCCTCTGACCCCAGGGATGGGAGAGGAAGGAGGGAATGGGGTTTTTCAGGGAGAGCAGAGCCATGCTCGGGGTGCCTGGCTCACTCCGAGCCCAGCTTTGGGAAGGATTTTGCTGCAGCCTCAAAAATCAGCCAGGGGAAGAGCCAAGTTCACATCCAGCTCCGAGGGGCTGAGCTCTTCCAGCTCCTCCCTGTGCCAAGAGCTCTGCAGGATCCGAGGCTGAGTTGTTCCCCGGGAGGATGGACTCGGAAAACTCCTGAGGCTGCAGGGATTGATCCCACTGCTCCCCAAATCCAGTTTAATCCAATCACTCCATATCCCTGGAAAACCTAAAATTGCCATTTCCCAGGGGTGATATTTGAGACTAATTCAGAGTTTAGGGAGTAGAACTGGGGTGAGAGCCCAGTTTTCCCATTTAAGTGGGAAAAAAAGATGCAGGGAAATGTCACAAGTTACTCTGGCAGTTTTACAGAGGTAGATCCCCTCGGAGCCTCTGGAATTTGGTGACAAAAATCAAAGGAATGAGAGGGGAGAGACTCCCTAAAGGCTGATCCTGACGGGACTTCACCTTCCCCTCGCAAAATGTAAATAAATGCAAATAAACTTTCAGTGTGATGAACGAAATCATCATCCCTAAACGATCCCAGTGGTTTCCAAGCACACTCGCTGCTGCTTGGGAATGATTTCACTGCCATGAAGTGAGGGATGAATGGGAATGTTACTCATGGAAAACACAGCTCGTTCATAACTTCATTGTAGACGCTTAAATTAGCGAGGATCAGCTCACTCCGACTGGAATAATCATTTTAGCAGCAGAGTCAGGAAAGCAAATGCAAAACCAACGCCTCAGCCCAAGTAAAAACTGTTCCCATTCCCCTACAGACCCCTCTCGGCTCCCCCCTCCAGCTGGAAATTTGTCAGGGCACAAGTTCTGGATTGGGGAAGGGGAAATTTGTCACAGCACAACTCCTGGATTTGGGGAAGGGGAAATTTGTCATGGCACAACTCCTGGATTGGGGAAGGGGAAATTTGTCATGGCACAACTCCTGGATTGGGGAAGGGGATCTTTAGGGCTCCCATGACAATTGGCTCCAAGTCACACCCACCTGAAAATCCTCACCTGCGCTTGGGGCTCTGCTCCCTCCAGCTCTCCCACACCTGGGTTTGGGACACAACCTCAGGGAGGCACCAGGATGATGCCCTGCTCCCCAAAAATGCAAAGATGCATCTGTATGGCTGAATTTAGAGTGCTTTTCACTGCATTTTTATGGAAAAAAAAAAATTCTTATCCCTGGCAGTGGCCAAGGCCAGGCTGGACAGGGCTGGGAGCAGCCTGGGACAGTGGGAGGTGTCCCTGCCCATGGCGGGGGGGGGGCACTGGATGGGATTTAAGGCCCCTCCCAACCCAAACCATTTTGGGATTCTCCGAAAGAAGGAGAAAATGCCACGGCCCCTTCAGAAAGGATGCCAGGAACACCTCAGACATGCTCCTGGAGCAGGCCCTGGGAGTGCCGCGATTTCCAGCAGCTCCAAAATTGAGCAACATCTCCCATTGACCTGGAGAGGGAGGCAAATAAAATCCAGGACTCGGGCAAATACGACAGAGGGGAAGCTGCACAAGATCCTGGCACAGGCAGGGCTCCAGGGCTGGGGTCAAACCTGGCAAACGTCCCCCAGGCCAGGGCAGGAGCTGGGGGTGCCTGAGCCGGGTCCTGCTGCTGGCCCAGCTCCCCACGGACACTCCGGGATTCCCCCGGGGCTCTGGGAATGAGCTGGGGGAGCAAATGGAGTTCTGTATCCCCAGAAACTGTCCCTGGAATCATGGAGTCATGGAGTCATGGAGTCATGGAGTCATGGAGTCATGGAGTCCCCACGGGCACTCCAGGATTCTCCCGGGGCTCTGGGAATGAGCTGGGGGAGATGATCAGCAAATGGAGTTCTGTATACCCGGAAACTGTCCCTGGAATCATGGAGTCATGGAGTCATGGAATAATGGAATCATGGCATCGTGGAATCATGGAATTGTGGAATCATGGAACGAAGGAATCATGGAGTCATGGAGTCATGGATTCATGGAGTCATGGAGTCATGGAATCATGGAACTCTGGAATAATGGAATCACAGAGTCACTGAGGTTGGGATGAACACTCCAGATCTTTGAGTCCAACCACCAGCCCAGCACCAGCACTGTGGTCACCACTGAGCCATGACCTCAAGTGCCTCATCCATGAGTCTGCTGAACGCTTCAGGGATGGGGATTCCACCACCCAAGGTTGGACAACCCTATCCATGAAGAAAATTTTCCCAAAATCCAACTTAAACTTCTCCTGGTGCAACTTGAGGCCATTCCCTCCTCCCTGGGCAGCCCCTGCCAAGGCCTGAGCTCCCTTTCCATGGGGAAATTCCTGCTGCTGTCCCCCCTGAGCCTCCCCTGGCCCAGCCTGAGGCCGTTCCCTCTCCTCCTGTCCCTGTTCCCTGCCAGCAGAGCCCGACCCCCCCTGAGCCCCCTCCTGTCAGGGACTTGTGCAGAGCCACAAGGTCCCCCCTGAGCCTCCTTTGCTCCAGGCTCAGCCCCTTCCCAGCTCCCTCAGCCTCTCCTGGGGCTCCAGACCCTTCCCAGCTCCGTTCCCTGCCCTGGACTCTCTCCAGCCCCTCCAGGTCCCTCCTGAGGGGACAGCTCAGTGCCACACCCGGTGCTGTCCCACAGCAAGGCAGGAATATCCCCAAGGATAAACGGGAACGTTCCTGGTGCTGCAGCCAGCCCAGCTCTGCCTCTGTTTGCTTTTCCTAAAAATCACGGGAAGGGAGAGATGAGCTTTAATTAAGGAAAGTTTAATTGCAAAGCTCCGAAGTGCCAGGTTCATGGCTGGCCCCATGACCTTGGTGTATCCCGTTATGTTCAGAAATCGGGATTTACATCCATGAAAAGGTTCTTTTCCTTCCTTTCTGTCTGATCTTTCTGCCTCATTCTGCTCCTGGGTGACTGAACCAAGGAACTCAGGCTGGTGCTGTGATCTCAGCAAGGCCAGCCCATTATCTACAATACCTTAATGTTCTTTTAACGTTGTTTTCTTGCAATTGCACTGGAATTATTGGATAATCGAATTCAAACGGGAATATTCCTCCTCCTTCTCCTCAGCATCAGCAGTGCATTGTCCTTAAAAGCACCAAACCCTGGCTCTGCTCAGCAGAGAGGAATTTGTGACTGGCAGAGGGTGGATGGAGGGTCCTTGGGTAAATTCAGGGTTTTTTAACCCTTCCCCTGCACAATGAGCACTGCATTAAGGCTGGTGTGGCTGCTAATTACAGAACAGGGTAATTAATGCCCAGAGCTCAGGTCTTGCCTGTCGCTCTGTTGGACATGAAACACTCAGGCAACTCAGGAGCTCAGCCACCCAGGCTGGGCAGAGAGCAAAAAGAGCCCCAGCCTCTCTTTATTCTTATATTTATACCTTTTTACAGACAGTTATGGATTGGACAAGGAAGTTTCCACCTCTGAAATTCCACAGGTGAGAAACACAGCCCATCACATTCTCCACCCCAGAAAGAAGAATGAAAAACAACATTTAAAGTATGAAATAATTTTTGGTTGGTTATAGAAACATGGATTGTTTACACAAAATTTATGAGAACTTTTGCTACCAACTATAAACACAGCACTCTAGAAAAATCAGGGCGACATTTGCCCACAGCCCCTTGTATTTCCCATTCCCAGCTCTGATGAGGCCACACCTCCATCCCAGCATCACCTCAGTTCCTTGGGCACTGACATTCACAGAATTTCTCTGCCTCCAGCTTCACAGTCACATCTGACGGCCCTCAGCATCTGCATGGCTGAGTTTAGACCACTTTTCACTGCGTTTTTATGGAAAAAAAGTAAAATTCTTCTCCCTGGCAGTGCCCAAAACCAGGCTGGGTGGGGCTGGGAGCAGCCTGAGACAGTGGGAGGTGTCCCTGCCTGGATGGGATTTAAGGTTCCTCCAACCCAAAGCATTTTGAGATTCCCTGGAAGAAGAAGAGAAGTCAAAGTGCTGCCATCCTTTAGTGCCTTTCATTCGAGATGGTGAATTAAAAATCACTTTTTAAACCTGGGCAAGGAAGCCTCAGTGAGGGCAAAAACTGATGAGAACAGAGATGGGTTTGTCTCTAACCAGTCAAGGATGATTTTATAATAATTTTATCATAATTTTTAAACTATAATTTTATTCCTTGTTAATGGTCCGTGTGGGGTATAAATGCCCACGTGGAAAATGTGGAGTTATAAAATATTTGGGCGTTTTCCCTGAGGATTCTGAAGGGTTTTACACACCCCAAAATCCCCTCCCTGTGTGTCCTGCCCCACAGCTCATCTTCCTGTCCTCGGGACTCAAAACTGAGCAAAAAATTGGAATTTTACTTCACCCCAGCCACGATTTTCCTTGTCTTAATGTTGGGATCAGCCTTTCCACATCCACCTAAAGCCTCCAACTGCTCCCATCAGCAGGAAAAACCCAAATTCCTCTGCTGAGATCCCCCAGGGCAGAGCTGGGAGCGGTCCCTGCCCCGGCTGTGCTGCCAGGGGGGAGTTTTATGGCTGGTATTTATCACCCTTTCCTACGCTTAAACTCGGTTTTAACTCATCTGTAGAGCCAGGAACGAGCGGCACGGCCTGGGCAAGGCCGGAGCAAAGGGAAGCTCTGAATAAAGCTGTCAGGGAGATGCTGAAGAGCCCAATCCATCACCCAAATCAGCGCCCAGCACACCCAAACCTTTTCATCTCCCCCTCTTCCCCCTCTCAGCGTTTGCCAAGGCCCAGGATCTGCAAAGCTCGATAGGTGGATAGCTGGATATTCCTTTTTCTTCATAAATAATGGTAATGACCCTTCTCAATATGAGCCTGGGCTCCTTTTCACGGACAACAAGGAAAAGAGGAGGAGAAAAGAAGAGGCAGCCTGCCAGGGATCCGAGTGCTTCGGGAGCTGACAAAAGACAAGAGAATTCGTCGGGCTGGGTTTCTTTCTTTTTTTGGTAATAATAATTAAGAAAAAAAACTCCCCTCCAAAAAAAAAGAAAAATTAGGAGCAGCTTTGCAACGCTGAATTCACGAGTTGTTATGGGAACTGGCAGCACAGATGATGCCCCAGAGGAGCGCTGAGCGGCGGCTGCGGGATAAAAATGTCACACAAACGGCTGGATTGCACCTGAATCGGGCTCTGAAACACCCCCGGGGCTGTGCCAGCAGCCAGCCACGGCCCGGGCACCGCGTCACTCCTAAAATGTCACACCTCACACCCCGGGGCAGCTCTGGATGGAGAGTTGGACTCCCAGTTATTCCCTGCGAGGATGCACTGGGAAAACTCCCGAGGTGGCGGGTATGGGTCCCACTGCTCCCCAAATCCGCCTGTGTTTAATCAGAATTGAATCCCATCACTCCACACCCCTGGAAAATCTAAAATTGCCGTTTCCCAGGGGCGATATTTGAGGCTAATTTGGGGTCTGGGGAGTGGAAGTGGGGTGAGAGCCCAGTTTTCCCACTGAAGGGGGAAAAAGGACGCAGGGGAAATCCCCTGCCCGTGGCAGATCTCACCTTCCCGTGCTCTCAGTGCCAATTTCACCTCACCCCAATCATGATTTTCCTTGTCTTGATCTTGGGATCAGCCTTTCCACATCCACCTGAAGTCTCCAACTGCTCCCATCACCAGCAAACCCCAAATTTCTCTGCAGAGAGCACCCCAGGGCAGGGCTGGAATGGTCCCTGCCCAGGGAGAGGATCCCCCCAGCAGTGTTTGTTTATTTTTGATAAGACATCTTCCAGGACCTCTGGGCTGGGAAATGACCTGGCTCAGAGCTGGATGGAGGAACTGGGAGGAGTTTGGGATGCTGGGAGTGAGGAGGGCACGAGGGGAAGGTGTTATCTCTTTGGGAAGCACCTGAGGGCATCCCCTCTGCACGAACTGTCCCGTTCACCCCTCATTTCCAACCTCCTTCCCCATGGAAGGAGGGGATGTGAGGGTTGGACAAGGACTGAGCCTCTCTGCCCCAACTCCTTCTGTTCCCAACTGTTCCCACCTCTGTGCTGGACAGAGCTTTTGCAGCTCTGCACAGGCTCAGGAACGCTGGAAGGGCTCAAAAACCCGAGGGTTTTCCAGGAATGGAGACAGCAAAATCCTCTGGGGTGTTCTCAGAATGGGAAACTTTAATTTATGAACACCTTTGTGCCCAGGAGGGGCTGGGGCAAGTCCAGGGAAGGGAATGGAGCCGGGAAGGGTCTGGAGAATTCCTGAGGGAGCTGGGAAGGGTCTGGAGAATTCCTGAGGGAGCTGGGAAGGGTCTGGAGAATTCCTGAGGGAGCTGGGAAGGGTCTGGAGAATTCCTGAGGGAGCTGGGAAGGGTCTGGAGAATTCCTGAGGGAGCTGGGAAGGGTCTGGAGAATTCCTGAGGGAGCTGGGAAGGGTCTGGAGAATTCCTGAGGGAGCTGGGAAGGGTCTGGAGAATTCCTGAGGGAGCTGGGAAGGGTCTGGAGAATTCCTGAGGGAGCTGGGAAGGGTCTGGAGAATTCCTGAGGGAGCTGGGAAGGGTCTGGAGAATTCCTGAGGGAGCTGGGAAGGGTCTGGAGAATTCCTGAGGGAGCTGGGAAGGGTCTGGAGAATTCCTGAGGGAGCTGGGAAGGGTCTGGAGAATTCCTGAGGGAGCTGGGAAGGGTCTGGAGAATTCCTGAGGGAGCTGGGAAGGGTCTGGAGAATTCCTGAGGGAGCTGGGAAGGGTCTGGAGAATTCCTGAGGGAGCTGGGAAGGGTCTGGAGAATTCCTGAGGGAGCTGGGAAGGGTCTGGAGAATTCCTGAGGGAGCTGGGAAGGGTCTGGAGAATTCCTGAGGGAGCTGGGAAGGGGCTGAGCCTGGAGCAAAGGAGGCTCAGGGGGGACCTTGTGGCTCTGCACAAGTCCCTGACAGGAGGGGGCTCAGGGGGGGTCGGGCTCTGCTGGCAGGGAACAGGGACAGGAGGAGAGGGAACGGCCTCAGGCTGGGCCAGGGGAGGCTCAGGGGGGACAGCAGCAGGAATTTCCCCATGGAAAGGTCTTGGAAAAGGTTGTCCAGGGCAGTGGTGGAGTCACCACACCTGAAGTGCACAGAAACCCAGCAGATGTGGCCCTTGAGGACAGGGTTTAGAGGGCTCTGTTAGGGTTTAGTGGCACTTGAGGACACAAGTGGCACCTGAGGACAGGGTTTAGTTGGGATTCAGCTGAAGGTTGGATTGGATGATCTTGGAGGTCTCTCCCAACCTCAGTAATTCTTGTTTTCACTTTTAAAGCAGATTTACACCCCGGTGGCACAGAAGGGTTCACTCTACACGGGTCAGAGCTGAACCTTGGCTTTACCCACAAACCTTGGATTTATGGGTGACACAGAAACACGGCCAGAATTGGAATTACACCCATTGCACAACGATCTCCACCTCAGGGGGGGTTTGTAGAGCACAGCCCCTGCCCCAGCCCAGGTCTGGGATATTCCTCAGTGACCCCCAATGGCTCGGTCACAGCACAGACTGGGACAGCCTTGGGACAGGGCACGGACACCCCGCAGTGACCAGAGGCTCCCAGGGCACCAGTGACACATCCCTGGCTGGAGAACATGGCAGGGACAAGGCAGATCCAGGGACAATGCTGAGATGACACCAAACTTTGTGTACATCAAGGTGAGAAATGCTCCTGGAGCCCGGCACAGCCCCGGAGCCGTCCCCATCCTTTGGGAGATTTCTGGGAAAACACCAAAAAAGGGGTGGGAGAAGAGCAGGGCCCAGTCCCACATCCCTGAGGCTGAGTTTGTGATGCCCCTGAGGTGGGAATGGTGTGATGCTTCTGCTGGGCTGGGGGTGCTGGGGACCGTGGTTTGGGGATAAAATCAAGATCAAATCACCCCTCGAGTGTCCCCTGGAGCTGCTGCTCACACTGGGATGGAAATGCAAGAAAATTCCACAGGCACCTCCTGCCCTGCCCTGCCCTGCCCTGCCCTGCCCTGCCCTGCCCTCCACGCCCTCCCTCAGCCCCGTGCTGAGCTGTTCAGGCCAATTCCCAGCTGTCAGCACCAGCCCGGGCTGTCCTCACCCTGAGCAGGGCAGGCACAGCCCGGGGGGAATCCACGACCCCAACCCGCTTTGCTTTTGCCCCCCTGCATCACCCACAGCCCTCCCAGCATTGAAATCCGGGTTATAAATCAGGAGTGGGGCTTCCCCCTCAGCCCCACTGCCCTGGCTGTGCCTTCCCTGCTCCTGCCCATCCATCCCAGCCTGTGCTGTTTTTCCAGCTGCTTTATTTTTCCAGCTGTTTTGTTTTTCCAGCTGTTCCCTTTTTCCAGCTGTTCCCTTTTTCCAGCTGCCCTTTCGGCCTGTGCCAGGAGAGGGCTCTGGGTCTGCTTCCCCTCTGCAACCTCCAGCACTCCAAAAATTACAGGTCCATCCAACAAGCACGAAAATGAACATTTCCTGCCCCAAAATCCCTGCAGAAGCCCCTTGACTCGGACACAAGATCCAAAACCCATTTGTGGTATTTTTTTTTCCTGCACTAAAAGACTTTTCCTGGAGTTTGGGAGGAGGGGAGAGCTCAGGGTCTGACTGTGGGACCTGCAGTTTGCATTCACCTCCTGATTTTCTGGGCTCTGCTGCCAAGTGTCCGTGTGCTGTTCCAGAGGCAATAAACCCTGGCCCTGCCTGCTCTGCAGAAGCACTTCAGGGCCTGGGGAGCTCTGCTCTCAATTCCATCTTCATTCCGAGTCAAGGAGGAATTTTCTCAGCCTTTGCTGGGTTTCCTCTCTGTCCAAGCCACCAAACCCCACGGCAGACCCAGCTCCCTTCCCAGGCTCCCAGGATTAGGAAGAGCCATCATTTTATGTTCTGAGCAGAAGCAGAAAAACCCAGATATTTTGCCTATTTTTTTTTTTTAATTTAAGAAAAATAACGTTTGTGCAGAAGGAAAGTCAATAGACTAAAGATGCTCCACGGATTATCCAGTTTTTTTACAGGGAAATTGATTGAATCAATAAAAAATCCCCACAGAATGACTTCTTCAGCTCCTGCTGGATTCTCTGGAAATTTTTGATGACTTTTATTGGAAGGTTTCTCCAATGAGGAACCATGAAGGGGAATAAAATGGATTGGCACCACGTAAGGAGCCCGGGAAGTTTTCCTTTGGTACCCCAGGAAATTGGATATTTTCCTCAAGAAGGACGTAAAATGAAGAAGGATTTCATTGATTTAATCTGGTCGGGTTCTCCTCCTGCCCAGCTCCTTCTCCTCTCCTGGAGCTGTTACCCACCCCTCCAAATGTCCCAGCTGAGCTCTCCATCCACCACGAGCTCCTTGGCTCTTCCCTCTGCCCTTCCATCGCTTCTGCTCCACCAGGAAGGCAGGAGGAGAACAAAAAAAGGCTTTTCCTTCTGATGGGGTTCCCAGCTGTCACAAACCACCCACATCCCTCCTGTCTGCCACAAAGCTCGGGGGAACTCGGATGAACGATGGGCTGAGGGCACCTGAGACACTCGGTGGGTTGGGACCACTCCTCCCCCTGGCCTGGGGCCCTCCAGAGTGTCCAGTGGTCACAGCTGGGTCATCCCTGATCTCTCATGGATTTCTGAGCTCAGGGACACCTGGGCCAGATGAGTGGGAGAGGCTGAGCAGCCTCAGTCCCTCCAGAGTGTCCAGCAGTCACAGCTGGGTCATCCCTGATCTCTAATGGATTTCTGGTCTCCTGAGACACCTGAGTTGGGTGAGTGGAAGGGCCTGGGGCCCTCCAGAGTGTCCAGGGGTCACAGCTGGGTCATCTCTGCTCCTCCATGGATTTCTGAGCTCAGGGACACCTGAGTCAGGTGAGTGGGAGAGGCTGAGCAGCAGCA
>VZTZ01000071.1:0-36647 GCA_013400955.1 Drymodes brunneopygia
AACAAATGCCAGTATTCCTGGCAGTAAAAGTGATGCTGGTATAGGTCAGGAAAACAAATAATAAACCAGAATAAAGTATCTTTCATCAGCTGAGTGGCTGAAACACTTGGGACACCTTGAGCTGGCAAATGTTTTTTTATTTTGTTGTGTCTTGCTCCTGGTATTTGCCAGTGATAAGCTGAGGTTGAGGTTTGCAGTTGCCTTGAACTTGGTTTTCTCAGTAAAAATAAAGATAACAGGGAGGTCCAGTGTGGGTGTCTGAGTCCTAACAAAGCCTGAGGCAGCTCTGGGTGCACGAGGGAAATTTCCAGACTGCCAAGGGGCTTTATTAACCTGTCCAGCTTAATGGTCCACCTGATAGTTGGTTCTGCTAAATTGGCACAAAAATTTGAAATTACACCAAAGTCACAGGTTTCTTTGTTAATCTGACAACAAAGTATGTGCTGAGAGAGTTTTGGTTTTTTCAATCTATATGTGCATCATTGCAAAACTGATCAGTTTGTGAACATCCAGCACCCTTGGATCTCTGCTACTGGAGCAACTCCTCCTGACCACTCCATATAAACATTTCTGGCTATTTTGACTTGTGAACGTTCTGTAAAGGCTTTCTAAAAATGAGTGTCTAATCTGGCTGGAAGTGCTAACGACAAAAGGAAGTTGGTATTTGTGTAGTGCCTGGAGCTGTTAACAGGCAGTGTGGGAGAATAAAGAGTTTTACTGCCGTTAAAATGGGACATTCAGATATGTTTGGATGGAGGAACAGTGGTAATTCCTGTCTTAACCCTGACATATTAGGAAGATAAGCATGGGTTTGCTTTCTGTCATTATTGTAAGTTGGAAGATGTGTTAGAAAAGGGTTTTTTTAAGCCCTTTCAGTCACTTTAGACAGATGTTTTTATTCACAGTTCTTGATGGCTTGTTCAGATTTGGGGGCATCTCAGAGATACTGCTTCTCAGACCTTGTTTTTATTTTCATATGAGTGGCTGCCTTTCCAGGGATTATACATTATATACAGGCAGATACTTCACTTTTTAAAGTCTTAGTTTAGCTATCCTTTGTGCTGCTGTGAGTGGTTATTTCCCTGAAATTATTAATATTAACTGAAAACAGTTAATAAAGTGCTAGACAACATAGTTAATATAGTTTAATTTAAATGTTTGTTTTACTTTGTACCCTCAGTCTGCTATTTGAATTTCATCTTTTTATACTGAAGTTTTTTTGCGTAGTATCAGAGTGAAAGAATCCACTTTATTATGGATAGTCTAAGTTATTGTGTGCAGAGATTAAGATACATCTACAGCTGGCTTGTTATTACCAGGCAAGACAGAGAGTGGTGATATAAGTTTAAAACTTCTTATGAAGGTATAAATTGCTGTGGTTTAGTATTGGGACACACTTTGGAAGTTGGGAGAAATGAGGAACCTAGAACAAATATTCCTGGAAGGTTTAACATGTGCTCTTTTATTATAACTTATTCAAAACATTATTAGTTGGATACCCTCTCTATACAATGGCAGAAATAATTTTGATCCTAAGCAGAAGCTAAAAGGCAAAACTGCTACTTACATTTTGAAGCTTCTTTTTTTTTTCCTTGAGAATTGTCTGCATTTCATTGATAAAGACACTGTTAGTGCTACTAAGTGTGACCAAAACTCTTGAAATGTCCCTCAGCGATTAGATTTAAAATAATTGTTCTCTAAATGTTTAATACACAGGCCAAAACACTACGGAAATTAATCCAACAAACATTTCGACAATTTGCCAACCTCAACAGAGAAGAAAGTATTTTGAAGTTCTTTGAGATCCTCTCTCCAGTGTACAGATTTGACAAGGAATGCTTCAAGTGTGCCCTCGGTGTAAGTAGAGGAATGTGACAGTCACCAGAAAACATTCTGGAGTTTTAAGTCCAGTTGCTTTTGCTTGGTTCTGCAATAATTTTTTGCTTACCTCCTGTTTTCGTGTAGAGACGATTGGATTTCATAAGCAACAAATTGTATTTATTGATTTTATGTAGAGCTTTCTCCATTGACTGTTTAAAAAAAATTCATCATTCATTAGTTGCGTAAGAATTGTATGTAAAATGAAAATATTTTGATAGGTGCTTTGTTTGTGAAAGTCAAGCACTTTTTCAGCTGTTTCCAGGAAGAAATTAGAGTTCTCAACTTCTGTTTGTAAATTTTCCTCTAATAGCTGTTAATCTCTACCTATTACAAGCAAATTTTGAGGAAGGGCCCCAAGTCTGGATGGTTTGTTAAAATGGAGACTCCAGCAGAAATTAGAACTTGAATATCAATGTCCATGAGAGGAGGAAATACAGGAAATCCATACTTCTCCTGTAGACCTAAGATAAAACACATGGAAATGCAGTTTGAGTAGCAGAGATCCCCAGGAAACCAGTCATGAGGGCTTTTGCCACTTACAGAATTACTTGATTTTAATACAATTTTGTTTGAAGAGTTGAAAAGCTTCCAGACATTAATTACTAAAACCTGTAATTATAACATTAGAGGATAGTATTCCATACCAAGTCCCTGTCTTACTACTGAAATTCTGCCCTTTTTCCTTTGACTCCCAAGTCAAGCTGGATTATTTCAGTGGAACTGGCAATTGGCCCAGAAGAAGGAATCAGTTACCTGACAGACAAGGGTGCAAATGTAAGTCTACTTCTGTTTTGTGGGTTTTTTTTCCTCAGTCACTCTGTTAACAACCATGACCTGTTGTGAGCTGGATGTCACAGAAAGGGGAGTGACAAGTCTGGGCTCTGGGTTAAACTCAGCAGAGCTGGGAGCTCGCAGCATGTACAGCTCTTGGTCAGATACTAATTTGTGATTTGGGATCAGAGGAAAAGCACTGGTGTTAGGTACAGAGGCAGTGTCAGCCTTAGCACTGCATTTATGGCCTTTTCTACCCAGTGAAGTGCTCACTTGCAGATGTTGAAGCATTGATCAGGACTTTCTACCAATGAAACGTGAATTATTCTGAGTTGTTCTCTTTCTAAGGAATGTGGAATTTCAGAGCTTGTTTAACCAGTTGGTGAGCACATTTGTGCAGGCACTGCTTATTTACTTACTTCATACCCTTCTCAGCCCTTTCCTTACTTGATTCCAGCTGTATTTCAGTATTTCCTGTGCACCCCCATGGTGCAAGGGAGCTCTGCCGAGACAGATCCTTCAACAAAATGTTTGGGAACTCCACAATCACAACTTAAGCTGAGCCTGTGTCCTGCTTTCTATTGAAATGGAATTCAAAAGCAGTGACAGGATTGGGAGGTCAGGAATGCACACACTTTTCCCAGCAGTCTGGAGGGATGTTGGGAATGTCAGTGTGGGTTCCATGTGGTTTTTACCTGTTGAGTTTTCTCTGTTGACATCCAAGAGGTTGTTCCCCCCTCGGTGTGTGCCTGGCGTTACTCAACAGTGACCTCTGTGGGCACAGTGGAGCTGGATTCCTTTTCCAGATGCTCTGGATATTTGTGTGTGTTGTTAGCCAGTAGTAAAGAAAGTCTAGAAAAAAACAGAGAACAGATTTCTGCACGTGTGCTTTGGAGATCAAAGTCTCCCTGTGCTTTTGCAACACCACGTATAAAGGCAGGCTATTTTGCTGTAATTTTGATTTTTTTTTTCTCATTTTTTATCTTGTCTTTCTGCAGCCAACCCATCTAGCAGACTTCAATCAAGTGCAAACTATTCAGTATTCAAACAGTGAAGACAAGGACAGAAAAGGGATGTTGCAGCTCAAGATAGCAGGTGCACCTGAGGTATGTTATTGATATTGTATGTGCTGATAAATTTGCTACTTTTTCCTTGCAAGGAATGGGTTTTAGTATACTCCTGTTGTGGATATTCTCTATATTGGATTTCTGTTCTGGTTTTGGTTTTAAAACAGATTTAAAGTTCATTTCATGTTTTGGGTTTTGCCTCTGGTGCTTGTAGACTTTGGTATTCGTAAAGGAGGGTTAATACTAAAAAAAAGTAGCTCTTAAATGCAATTTAATAGCAGCCTGTGCATATGTACTGCATCCTAGAGAGGAAACAGAGCAATTCCACTTTTATGTAAAGGGAAAATGTAAAAGAAGGAAAATTTGTTCCCTCATATTACGTGGAAGCAGCGCTGGAAGTGAAATCAAATATTTTCCTTGGTCCAGTGCATCAGAAAACAGTGGTAGAGCAGGATCTGTGCAGAGGATGATGTATGGTGGTGGTATTTAAATTAATAGCTTGTCTGTATGTCTCTCATCTCTTTTTCCACTGTGCATACTTCTTTTAAATCTTTTTTGAAATTGGGATGAGCTGTTTTTAGGCAAAGAATAAATTGCTGCAGAGGGTGGGAAAAAAGATACCACCTGTAAGGGCTTTAAGGAGAAAGCAGCTATTTCACAAGTGTCTTAATTGTAACCCTGAAAATCATAGCAGTTATATTCCACAGTGGTTTACACTTCATAAGCCCAAATTAACACTACATTTAGGTGGAGGGTTTTACCAGCTGTGCTTTCTGAACCTCCTGCTTGAAATTTGCTGCCCAAAAAGCAAGACTCTCTCTGGTGTTTCCCTGCTCGCCCACATTGCTCTGTTTACGATTTGCAGGCGTGTGTAAAGTTCTGATGCAATGACACAGCTGTTCCACTCAGTGTTTGCAGCTACAATAATTCCTCTTTGTTGGTGCCTTGTTTTTTTTCCCTTCTGTAGCCTCTGACAGTGACAGCACCATCCTTAACCATTGCAGAGAACATGGCAGACCTGATCGACGGCTACTGCCGGCTGGTGAACGGGGCCACGCAGTCCTTCATCATCAGGCCTCAGAAAGGTAAGGACATCTCCATCCTCACAGCTGCCACACTCACACCTACCCTGAGGTTATTTTGTATTTCAATACAAGACACCAGGTAGCAGGAAAACCCTCACTTCCATGCTCTTTTGTTTAAGGGAGGAGCCATGAGAAACACTGATGGTAAATTGTCACTCCATTAAAAATTGCTTTGTGGCTGATAATTAAGACTGATGTCAGTAATCACTGCTTTACACTAATTCCAAACTTCACTAACAGAAGTGAACTGTCATTATTAAAGGCACTCCTAACAAGGGTATATTATCTTATAATGTGATTCCCAGTATACAAGTGGAAATTCAGAGAGGTTGTTTAGGATAAGGTTCTGACTGGTGATAATTTTTTAATTTCTGCCTTTATGCTAGATACTCAAAACATCTCCATTTAAAAAATAAAAACCTTGAGAGGTCTCATGAGTTTCTCTCATAAAATAGAACTAAAGCAGACATACATTTTATAGTGTCTCTCAGTGGTTTTTGTAGCATCTTGCAAGCTGGAAGCAGTGAGATGAGGTTGCAGGTACACCTAGTTTTACAGAGAAGTTAATTAGATTTGATTAGAATTTTTTCCAGTTTCAGACAGCTTTAATTACTGAAAAGTTTCCAAGCAAAACTGTTTAAGAATGAAATTTTCTTCCTTCTTGTTCTCATCTTTACCCATGGAAATCCATCCAACTTTCCTGCTTTCTAAAACAATAAGATATTTTCTTCTTCTGTGTTTGTAATACAGGAAAGTACACAAACTATCCCTGCGTCTCTCCAATGTGAAACTGAGTCTCTTTTAGCCACTTACTAAAAGTTCTTGCTTTTTTCTGCCATAGGTTTTCCCTGGGGTGATGTTGTTAACATAATTCAGGTCTTTTCCAGATCCATCTATAACATTCTACCTGTGCATGGCTCAGAAAATCCTCAGATTTAAACTTGGTCATTTAGTAATAAAGCAATTTGATCTTAGGGTGTTAGATGTCTTGTCAGCACATGGTAATTGTTCAAATTATTCTTAAACTTGTGTGTTTTTTTGTAATTCCTGACTCTTAGTGTGAGTGACCTTTAGCTCCAACACAAGCAGCTTTGTTAGAACCTGTGTGAGCTGTGCAGCTTTATCTCCACACCAGTGAAAAATCTTTCCTCAACACAGACTCAGCTCTCCAAGCCAGCCTGGTGCCCCAAAATCAGACACTAAAAGGATAAGCTTGCATCAGAGATAATAATAGTTTATTGTTCTAAAAATAAAATAGGCATCACAATCAAAGATTTTCATGTCACTAGACAAGTCTGTGCCCGTGAGGTCTTTAGAGCCTCTTCTTTTCTGAGAAATCATGGTTTGGGATTTGCTACAATCCTTATTATTCACTCCCAAAACTTTCCTTTCAATGCCATTGGCTTGGCTGTTTTCCAGCCTGAACTGTTGTAGTCACAGTTGATCTTTTAAAACTTTTCATGTCTTTACACCTGACCTCTTCTCTGAATTAATGAGTGGCTCTGACTCTGTCTCTGCTTTGCCTTTAGGGGCACATGTGGACTTTGTCCAGTTCTTGACACTCCCACACTGGTGTGGTGCCCATCAAAATTGACCTGTTCTATTTGCAATTTTTCTTTCTAATTCCTGTCTTGCTCTGGCCTTTTGTATCAGCAGCTGTTACATCCTCTAGGCTGACTGAGGTCTCTGAGGGACATTATCTCTGATTTTCCTGTGCCTTGCACTGAGCTTTCTGGTAGGTGTGAATGCAGGATAAATCAATGCATTTAATTCAGGGGTTTATTTGTGTGCTATTCTTGTAACACAGAATTTTAACATGGAGCAAATGAGTAGTGATGGAACAGGAACATCAGGTAGCTCCTTGGGAACCCTCCTCTTTATGCATACATGAAGAGAACCCCCTAGTTAAAATAAATTCTGGGTTTCTTTCATCTGAGGTTTCTTTTTTTGAAGTTCATAGCAATACTCAACACATTCATTAAACATTTCATAGGAGAGCTGTCCCCATCATGATCTGCATTCCCAGATCCCTCCCACAGTGAGTTTTGATTGTGTTAGACACATCAGAAATAAATCATGTAGCAACTCTTGATCCCACAGATGTGTTTTATCCCCTGTTTGAGCTTTCCCGTCCCCTCTTTGTTGTAAATTTTCGTTTATTGCAATTCTCTTCATAAATTGTCCTTCCTGATTACTAGCAGAGCCTGTTTTTGGGATATCTATTGAGCTATTCAGTAATGATCCAGTTCCTCTTAATTTGGGGAGAGCACTTGGTAATGTTTAAGACCTGGACAGTATTTGCCATCTTTCCAGTCAGTTTGTTTTATTTTTCATAAATATTTTGAAACACAGATCCCTTTAGACCAGTGTGGAAACTTTACATTTAATATTTGTGTTTCCATTATCACACCCATCTTAAAGGCCAAGAGCACAAATGAAAAAAATTCATGAAAAGTTGAACCAATAATCAGCTTTTAGGTTATGAGGTGTTTGTCACTCTCGACAACTGCTTGAAAGGAGGTTGTAGCCAGGTGAGGGTTGGGCTCTTCTCCCAGGTAACAAGTAACAGGACATGAGCAAACAGCCCCAAGTTGCTCCAGAGGTTTAAATTGGATTTTGGGAAAATTTCTTCACCAAAAGGGTGGTTAGGCATTGGAACAAGCTGCCCAGGGAAGTGTGCAAAAAATACCAAAACTAAATAGTTCATGAAATTCTTCACTTCAGTGCTTTTTGTTTTCACCCAGATTTACCCTGGTTGTCATTTTTAGTTTAATGGAATGGCAACGATACTATTACCTCTTTAGTTTGGCCCCTCCCTGATTCTTCTTTCACAATAATTTCAGTCAGCTGAGGACAATTTACATTCACCTGGCACCCCAGCCTGGCTGGGACCACTGGAGCTGCCTGAGACCTGTTGTGTCCATGATGGAACTCTCCTCAGAGTGGAAACACCTGGATAATCCACTGGAAACCCCACTACAGCCATGTTTATCCCTTTTCTTTAAAAGAATATAGAATTGGGCAAAAATGTTGTGGGTTTCAACTTGTGAAAAACAACATATGCCTTCACTGGGATGCTGTTAGTGAGAAACTTTGACTTCAGACCTGCAGGGGTACTAATGAATATTTGGTATTTTATTTGGGATGTAAACTGTAAAAGGATGAGCACCAACTTGGGCAGCAGTGCCTGAAGTGAGCAGTTTGTATCCAGAGAGCTCGTGGGCGTCTGCAAGATCAGGAGTTCCATGCAGATTATCTTTTTCTTTAATTACATCCAGTGATAGAGGAGGCACAGATTCACAGAAGAACCACAGAATAGTTGAGGTTTGCTTATACTTTTTTAAATCATCTGGTTCCAACCCCCTAGTGTTGCAACCCCTGTGCACCTCTGGTACTACTTAACAGTGTATGAGGAGTTTTTGATGCCTGGAAGCCTTTTTGTGGGGTTTTTAAAAACATCTACTTGCTTTTCCAGTTTCCCCTGTCCATTTACTGCCCTGCACTTGACACACATCCCCAGCACCCAAATGTAGCCAGTCCCTGCAGGCACCAGGCTGTGGCTTCCAGGCTCCTTCCTTCTTCCCAGGGCTGAGCCTGCTTTGTCCACATCTCCCAGCCCTATCAGCCCAGAGGAGGAGGCTCCAGATCTGTAGCTCTGATGCAAATGAGCACAAAGCCAGTTATGTCCTGTGCAATTCAGCAGGGAACAGTGAAAAGGGACATGATCAGGTAGAACAGTTTGGGATATGATGGACCCATATGTGCTGCTTGGTTTCCCAGTGGATCTGGAAGCAAATACTCTTTTAACTGGGGTCAGAGTCTCTGCTTTTTTCTGTCTATCCCCATCCTTCCTTCAGGTTTCTTGACAGCTTTCCTTCACTTCCTTGGCTGTTCCTTCAATTCCTTCACCTTTCCTCTAGTTCTTTTCATCTTTTTCAAACTCTACTCCTTAGCTACATCATGCTACTACTCAGCTTACTGTGTAAGACCACTTCTATTCACAATCTCCTGATCTCACAAAGTGCCTAGAAAGGATTTGCTATTACAATGGCATCAAGATTTTATTTTGTTATGATTTATTATGTTTCATTACAATCCTTGCTTTGCATTTTGGGCTGATAGGAGGCTGTTCAAAACGTGGAACGGAGGCTTGCGGGAACAGAATGAGATTTTCTTCGTTAAGGAAATTTAATACCACGGTGGAAAGTCAGATTCTCTCTTTATCTCCTTTAGATCCTCTCTGATAGGTAGTATTTGACTTCAGCCCACACTGGCAGTTGCCACCTGTGGTATTTCTCACTTTCTTAGGAGGTTGGAGGAGGGAAGAACAGTCAGATCTGATCTGAGCTCAGTACCTTGAACATAGGAAGCATTGTGGCCCTGCAAGTGTGATGAAATCATTCCTATCAAGTCTAATGAAATCATTCACTGATCTTTCTGAAGTCCCCAAATATGATACTCCACAAAAAAAAAGCCCTAGGGGAAATTAAAATTCCATCTTTAGAATGCAGTCTGAATAGTGTGCAGTTAACATATGATAGAGCTACATATTGAAGAGCAAGGAGAATAATTTTGAATAGCTGCTTATTAATTGTGCATCCATTACCTTAATTTAAAAATACAGAACGATAAGGTTATTAAATGTGCAATTTAATGAAGTTCTTTTAACACAGAGGAAGACTGTATGTTCCACCAGTAGCATGTGTGATTAATCAGCCCCATCTAAGCCTTAAATCTATTGCCAAGTAGAGGAGCAGCATTGGAACAACCAGCAGTAGCAGCATAAATGGTTGTAAACCAGAACAGAGGATGATTTCACAACTGATACTGACAGCTGTAGGTGTCATGGAGAATTTCAGGTTCTTTTGAGAGTTTTTGACAGCCCTGGGGAGGCCTTCATAGCAGTGGGCAGGACTCTTGTGCCTGTTCCTTCTAGCCTGATGTCTTTTTGCCCAGTTTGATCCAGGTTGAGCCTCTCGTGCCCATTACAGTCTCTCCTTTTTGGGTACCTGCCCCCCAGTCTTTCACTGCCCAGCTGCACCTCCACACCATTGGTCTCATATTTGTCACTCCACACTGTCTCTGAGGATCCTTTCCTTTTGTTTCCTTCCCAAAAGGTATCATTTACCCTAACAATCACAGTACCTTTATCTCCCTCCTGCTTATATAATCTTGCTGTCCTTGCCTCCCACTTTCAGGTGCTTCCTCTTGTTACTTTCCTGATCTGCTCCACATCTTCCAAACAGCAGCTTCTGGTTTCCCTTCTTTTCTGCAACTTCCTTTTCAACACCCCCCATCAGACAGCTCAAAACAGGCTGAGTCAAATGGGCCTCTTCTACCTGTAGACAGCAAAAAAAAAAAAAGTCCCAAAATAGTGTATTTTGCCATGTTGAGTGGGGCCTCTGGGTATCGAGCATTTCTCTGCTCAGTCCCTTAACACACAAAGGTGACACTGTTGTTTACATCTATAATTCTTGGAAATTTTAACATGGGATAAAAATAAATGAGAATTTACATGATTTTGTTAGACAGTGTATGTCACCATTTTCTGCAAGTGCAGCCGTTCTCTCAGGTCACTTTGTCAGAACTACATTGATTTAGAGAGTGAAACACATTTTAATTACCCATCTTCTCTCCTTCTCTGTATACTCCAATCTACTGAAAAGATGTTTTGCTAAAGGATTAGTGACTTCCCCACAGGAATATCAAGGGTTTCATCAAATCCAATAGGAAAAAAAAACACTTGAATATGTACATCCAAACTTTTATACTCATTACCATTTTCAAAGAAAGACTGGCAAGGATTTGAATATAGTGTACAAAAAGCTGACTTACTCCCTGGCACAAGACATCATTATTGTATAGTCTCAACCCAGTGTGAAATCAATATGATAATATGTGCTTTAATGATTTATTTCAGTTGTCATACTTGGAAATCCAAGTTGGATTGTATTGTTTTATTTATATGTTAGCACTTAGGACATCTTGGAGATAAAAGAAAAGCATTTCTTACCAGAGAGATGAGATAATGTCACACCTTCTGCAAGTGATTTATTGGAGTTATTTGTTAAGAATAAAAAAGAGCTTTTATATTCTGTGTATGTTGTTTCCTCAGATGAGAGTTTGCCTAAAGGCCTGTATCAGTGGGTAGAAGGAGTTGCTGATATGCTGCTCTTTATATATGTATAGAACATTCTTTGGAATCACCTCAGTTTCCCTGAGAGATTGTGATGATTATTGTTTCAGGCACGTACATATTTCACTTTGAGAGAGGTTATTTGAAAACTTGTAAAAGCTTTAATCCTGTTTTCTTCTTGTTTACACAGAAGGTGAAAGAGCTTTACCATCAATACCAAAGTAAGTTTTGTGCTTTCTTTTCTTACATATTAAAAAAAATGTTTTGAAAAATAGTGATGCTTTCAGAACTTCTTGCACATGCCTTATTTTTATTGTTGCTTTTGGATTCCAGGATAAAGAGCAGGTAGGGCATAAAAACCTCACAGCAATATTAAACTACAAAGACACCAGAAGGAAAATCTGAGGAAAAAAGTGCATGATACATCCATCATTTTTGATAATAACAAAAGCAGGATGTTTTGGAAAAGACTTGACTGGGATTCAGGCTATTTCTTTGGAGTCCCGTGAGAAAATTTAATTATAGGAGTGATGCTGAACAGTTTGTGAGTTGTGGTTTCAATCTGTGAATCAGTCTGTGGTCTTCTTTTTCCTAATTTTGTCCCCTTTTTGGCTTATGTGAAATACAGAAAACACTCTTTTTACTGCTATCATAAATCTGTCACGTCACCTTTTCTTAATAAAACTTCCATAATGGGGCCAGTTGAAGTTGGGATCTAGGTTCAGTGTAATAAAGAATAGCAGTTATTAATTTAAATATTAATATTGCATAGTAAATACCTCTTTTATTATTTTCAATATAGAAAAATTATTCTCCAGTCATAATTGTGGATGCCTATAAAATACCAATCTGTTTGTCAGGCAAACAGAGATGCACTTTTTCCCCTGATTGGTTTTATGGTGATATTTTATTAAAGGCACCGTGAAACAACTTATCTGCATCTAATAATTCTTAAAAAGTGTGCTAAGATACCTCTCTGCATTTTTCTTCTTCCCAAACTTTAAGGTAAATCATAAATTTATGATTTAGCTCTGATTTAGACAATTCCTTGCATTGTTGAAGCTGGTAGTCTCTAATGTAGGCAAACCTTTAATTCTTTCTGATGATTCTCTGCTCCCCTGATGTCAATGGCTGGGTTTCCATCCTCTCTGGAAGTTGTCATGGTTGTCTCACCTTTCCATGGGCAGCTCCTTGTTGTGGCCTCCTAAACAGGACACTTTTTGGGGTTTTTTGTTCCCTTTTTTTGTAATCTGTCTGTTCTCAGTGGCCACATCCAGACCCAGTTCAGAGTTACATGTCAGCAGTGTCCTCCCTGAACTGTGTCAGGCAGTGCCACCCCTGTCCAGTAGCACGAGGTAACTGCTGAAATACCCAATGACATTTTGTGGTTGATGGTGTTTTACCTTCTCCTTTTTATTTTGGGACACAGGGGCTGTGCCTGCTTTGACCCAGTCACCTCATTCTGTTTCTTCCTTTATTTCTGGAAGGAGTCCAGAACTATTTCTATTGCTTTCTTAACTACTGGATGGAGCATGGAATACAATTTGTTCCTGAATTAGTGATTACACACAGGTTCTGCTGCAGCCCTGGCTGCTAGCAGCTTTCTCGTCCTGTAGAAAGAAGTTAAAATTCAGGGAAGAAAACTTGAGGCTGGAAGCAGTAAAATCAGTAAATTTGGTGTGCACTCACAAAACAGACACAAGTGAGAAACACAGAACAACATTCTAATTACATAAAGGTTAACCCTTTTTTATTTGGAAGGATTTCTGGGGTAAAATAAGGTTTGAAGGAAAAGCTTCTTTTGATTTTTGGGGCAGTTTACCAAAACTAAATTTGTACATTTGAGTCTGTTTAACAAGAGCACCACATGTGCTCTGGCAGCAGAATGTTTATCAAATACACAGAACTGCCAGCCAACAGCTTCTTGCATCTGGGAGGATTTGCCTTTGCCAGCTGAAATTCCTGATTTCTGAAGGCATGAAGTGCAGTGCTCTCTTGACCATTAAAATTGTGCTTGTATATGTGACAAAAAATGGAGAATTTGTTAGAATTTCTGATCCTTATGAATATTTATGTGTAACATAACAGATATATAATGTATATATATAACGTAATGAACATTTATACAATGCATTTATACTTAATGAACATTTATATATAATGAGCAATACATTTATATATGATGAATATATAATATATACATAACATAGTGAACATTTATAAATAACTGCATTTAAATGTGATTGGTATTCTATGTTTGACATGTAAATGAATTCAAAATAGTGCAGGCTAAGTCTTTTTACAGATAGAAATTCAATTCATTCTCCATTTCCCACAGATCACACAGAAAATAGAAGCACAGTCAGATTACACACATCTTAAAAGTGTGCACGGTTTAGGTTTTGTGTTTTCCTTCAAATTCACTCTGTTTCTGTGAATTGTTGTGCTGATTAAAATCCACTCTGGCTCCCCCAGATGGGATGAAGTGGTAGATTCCTCTCTGACTTCTCTCCCCCTCTGGTGCTGTGGCTGGGGAGGTGGCTCAGCCCTGCTAATTACAGTAGGTGCCTGTTGGGATGAATTCCCAGTGTTTGTGAAGAATGTACAGCATTCAGCGCTTCCAACCTCTGTTTTCCAGGCTGGCCAACAATGAGAAGCAAGGAGTGAGGTCTCACACAGTCTCTGTGTCAGGTAAGGCTCATCCAAACCCAGGACCTGAGCTCATTTCTGGAGCTGGCAGCTTTTGCACTCACTGCTGCTCCAGGGCTGCCCCAAACTGGAGCTGTGCTGCCTTCCCAGAGCAGTTTCTAAAGAGAAACTTTCATGCAACAGCCACATCTGTGCAGTGACTTCAAAGCCAGGCTGCTTGTCAGTATTTCCACTGAACTTTGTGATGAAGTAGAATGTGTCTGCTAGAACTGAAATTACCTGAGTGTGTGCTAATTGTGAGGGAGCAGCTTTGAAAAGGGAAAATAGGCAATTAAATAATAATCGTTGCTTTACAGAAAGGAGAAACTTAATAGCTGTTTTTCTGTAGCTGTTTAGATAAAAGCATTTAAATTTTGCTGTTGAAAATGACAAGTTAATTGAAGGATGGGTATGTGAGGTAATACATGTTGTTTCTGTACCTTATAGGCTTCTAAGATTTCTCTGAGTTACTGTGGGGTTTTTTAAGTTTTTATGCTTGAGAGGGAACATTTTTATGTTACAGAATCTTAAATAATTTTGAAGGACTGATTCAGTGTCTTAGTAGAAAATGTATTTTCAAATCAGCATACGTAATATTTATTAAGGGGGTTTTAATGCAAAAATGTATTTTTATTATGATCTGTTCCAATAGGTTTCTAGTATTTGACCACAAACTTGAGGAACCAATACTGTGACTCAGTGGATTTCCCATCCCTAATTTCAAGGGAGGCTTCAGCCCCACTTTAGCATTTATGTGAGCACTTAGTGGCAAATACTCAAAACCCCAACATATTTCGTACGATAAGAAGGAAAGATATGTAGACATTTGATTAATTTCCTACTTCTCAGATTCCTTTCCCCACCCTTACCCACTTCTAAGAGATGCTTGAGATTCACTGCTTGGCATAGGAAGCCCAAGTAAATAAAATCTGCAAGAAAATAGGTGAGAGGATCTGGAGTTAAAATGAGGATAAAGCTGCAGTGGGGCAGTAGAGCTTCACCAGTTCCTGTGGCCTCTCAGAATCAAACAGCTCTTCTTCCTTCAGTGCCTGGCAAGCAAGCATGGTAGATCAGGCAGATGAGCATGAAGCATGGTCAGCATGTTCTCTTTGGATTCTTACCTGTGTGGCTCATTTTAGCTGTTAAAAAAGTTGAAGTTTTTGAAGTGATTAGCAGTGTGCTTTTTAATTATTCCTCTGACCCCCAAAGAGGCTGATCTTCAGGATAAAAAAATCATACTGTCTGCAGCCTCAAATTTTCACTCCTTCAGTTTTTCTGAGAATGCTAATATCCTTTTACTACTAAAAATAATAATAAATGTTTACTTCATGATCCTTTCTTGCTGTCACTTTGACTTACCAAATTTAGGTATCTTCTGCTGAAGTTCTCTTGTGTTTCAGAGCACAAACACTTCTCTTGTAAAGTAGCTTTTTGAAATTAGTGTAGGGATATTACTTGTAATACCCCCAGCTCTGGCATTGAGGGCATCGCATGAAGGTGGAGGAGGGGGAAGTGAGAGCTTTGCTGTAGCACCACAGAAGCAGCAGTGCTGGAGGTGAGCTGGTTCTTCAGGTGAATGTCAGGGACACTGAGCTGCAAAGCTGTCTCCTGTAAGCAGTGCAATAAAATTAAACCAGAAAATATCACCCTCATTCTTGCCAATACTAAAATCAAAACCAATTAGGTAGTATTCTTGTATTGTAGGAATGTTTTATATCTTTCCACAGTAAAATTATTGTGCTTTTTGCTTGTTTTTATGCCATGTTACAAACCACTGGAAACGCTGACATAATGCTGAAATGGTTCAAGCCAATACATTTAATATTCAATCTCAAGGGTTTATTCTTCTTGTAATATAATGACACAGAACACATAAATACTTTTTTTGTTCTTGGGCTTTTCCCCCCAAAGTTACTTGAAATGCACTGAGTGTGTCATCGTATTAAATTTAAACCAGAGGCAGATTGCTGAGATGAACCCACATGACAGGGGTTATTCTCAGGAGCTGCTTTCTGTGAGAATCTATTGAATCCCCAAAGGAATCAGTTTGCTGTAAATGAAGTGATATTTGATGTAGATGTGGAGAAGTGTCACTCCTGTTGTCAGACAGAATCCATCCCTCGGTGTGGAGCAGGGGAGGCTCCAGCTGCACACAGTGCTCAGCTCAGCCCAGTCCCAGGTCAGAGCCTGCCAGCAGCCAGGGCAGAGCCAGCTGTGGGGGTGCTTCTCTGGGGTGCTTTTCTCTGCTGACGTTGCAGTGGCTCAGAGCCAAAGGTTTGAGCTTTTGTAACTCACTGACATCTGTAACTGCTCCACGCCTTTGATGGTTTAAATCGCAAATTAACTCAGCTGTTTGATTTCACTGATATTGCTCCCCTTCCTTTAGACCTCTCCTGATGCTAAAGATAAATAGCAAAAAGCTGAGACAGAGATTCAGAAAAAAAAATTAGTAAGTCAGATATCTTTATAGTATTAACATGCTTATTTTGAAAGGGAATTTTCACAGCGAGTTCCCCACCAAAACTGGGATAAACCAGCAATATCCAAACCCAGTGTGAAACATGATTTTCTGGCCTGAAAGTTCAGGTATTTGTCTGAAGCTTTTCAGGCTTAAAAAGGAATCTCTTAGTGAAAGATGCCTTGTCTTTTTGAAATGTTTATTAACATACCTTGGAATATTTCTGGTCTAGTGAAGTGAAAACTTGGTCTTTTCCAAGTGCTCCAATATTCCAAAGCACACAAAGATAGAAGGTTCGTAAATACTCTTGATTTTTTTTTTCCTTCTCTAAATAATGGCCTCTTCAAACTAGGGAAGGATGAAGTTGGTTTCAGGAACCCAAAGCAGCAAATTGCTGGATCTGGGAGTCTGTGTGTCACTGAACCAGGTTTGACCACACCTCTTGCTGCTTCTCTTTATTCTTCAAATTCTCTGTTCCTGCAGTGGACACTGTCTTTGTGTGGAACTAAGATGCCTGCCAGATTCCCCTCCTTTTTAAAAGCACAGTACTTTTTATGCCTCAACACATTTATATGAGATTATAAATAACTATAAATAAGCTAAATTAAATTAGTTGGATTTTAGATTTCTTTGGTAGTCACCTGATGTTTTGGCTGAAGTTGCTGTGATTCACCAGAAACAATGAGTGTTTTAGCTAATAGGTAATTGCAGCTTTTACCTCCTTCTCCCTCTGCATCTGCATTAAAAGAGTTCTTTGTACTTAGCCAAGAGTGTACACTCAGGAAACGGTGAGGCTAAACTGTTTGCTCTGTGCAAATAGTATGTCAAATGTGTAAGAAGTAGCACACCAGTTAACTCTAATTTTATTGAATATATTTCCCCTGGTTGGCTTGGAGACACCTTATTAAAATTCTCTGCTCTAGTCTAAAGGAACTTACTTTGGCCAGCAGTTTGTTTTGAAATAGCAAACATTAGCCTTGCTAAGGTGATATATTTCCAGTACACATATTTCCAACAATAATAACTTCTCTGGTCCATTATATATTAAAAAAAGTTTTTCATAAAATGAAATCAGTACAGCAGTAGCTGCTTGCTCCCTTTTTACATAAATTCCTTCTGACACAGAGTTCTTTTTTTTCTTCTGCCCCCTCCTTGCTTATGTAAATATAACTAGGAAGAATAAATATGCTTTTGCATCCCTTGGCTACTCACTGTGCCTCCTTTGCCCTAGAGATTTCAGGGATTTTTTTAATCCTAGCTCAAATGCTGCTTTCCGTGCAGTGCCAGTGAATCTGACATTTCAGGTCTGTGTTTCAGTGAGCATTGAACAAGCAGAGTATTGAACAAGTCTTGGCAGGTTCTTGGCAGTGCTGGGTTAATGGTTGAACTCGATGATCTTAAGGGTCTTTTTCAACCTAAAGGCTCCTGTGATCCCAGGCAGTCCCTCCTGGCATTTGGGATATTCAGGTACTGTTGTAAAATGATATTTTTGTGGGGAGGGAGCTGTGAGTGGGAGGCTGACAGGAAAGGAGAGATGAGCTCAGTAGCCAGCACAAGGGAGTGTCTGAAGGGAGTTTTAGGGTGTCCCACAGGGTTGGTCTTGCTTGAAGCAGGTGCTGATTTTGCAGCTTTAGTATGAGCTTATTTGGTGAAGGAAATTAAAAGGTCTCTGAGAATACGGCCCCTGTTTCAGCTGATAAAGCAAAGTGTTCAAGGCACCTGAGCAGCAAACCCCAGGACACAAAGCTTTAAGAGGGAAATAAGGATATTAAAGAGAAGCTGGTTTGTTATCCTGCTCCCCAGCTGCTGCAGCTGCTGTCACTGACACCAGCAGCATTTTAAACTGAAAGGGGCATAGCTCTAAGTCCATCATGAAATGATGGCAGGAGTTTCTGGTTGTGCCATTGCCTCTCTGTCCCATGGTTTAGATATATTCAGTAATATGCCCCGTGGAGGATTTGATCTCTTGGGGCAAATATCTGTATAGGAGTTGAAGGATTTTAGTATCCTGAAAGAGGGGCTTCTCAGCGAGTTTCCAACTTCTGCTTTAAAATCACAAATTGGTAAGATTACATTGTTAGACTTAAATCACTGTGATTAACTCCTGATCACGGCAGTGAAATGAGAGTTCTTCTCTAAGGTGCTGCTTAGGAGCAGATCTGGTTTGAGGTAGCTGCCAGTTGAGTCAGGCCATTCAGCTGAAATTTCAGTTTGAATGGAAAAAAACCCCTATTTTGAAGGAGGTAAGCCTGATTTAAGTGAGATTTTATCATGCATAAAAAAAACCTCTATGGTATAGTTTGTGAGTAAAAGAGACTTTCAGAAGGCTTCCAATTAGAGCAGAAGCCAAATGTGAAAACACAACAAACAGGAGAGGAAAAAAGAAATAAATCTCTTCACCTGATGTCAGTGTTCCACCACTTCAAAGTGCTGTGAATGAAGGAGATGTTGGCGTGTGAAAGGACCTGTCTGTCCTGGGGTGAGGCTGATCACCAGCAAAGCTGAGAGCAGGATGGAAAGACAAATTCAATTTTATTGAATCACTTCTGCTGGCAGAGCACAGTGCAGGCTCTGTGTTGTGATTCCTGTGCTCCAGATGAAGGTCTTCCCTGTGCCCAGATATGAAAGAGTTTCTTGTGTAGGACTTGTATTTCTTACCTCCTTTTGAGTTAGTTGGTGGGGAAAAAGGTGGCCTTTGCTTGAGGTTGAAAAATTGGCCATTTTTTAATGTCCGTTTTATCAAGACACTCTAAAAAGACAAAGAAGAGAAGTGTTAAGTAAATTTTTAGATGAAAAATTGTATCTTGAGCACTTCAGCTGTGTTGTATTGTGCAGCTCACTTTTGAAAAGAAAGACTAGAGTCTTGCCATAAATTACATGGTTATAAACAAGAATTAAGTAATAAGTAATTTGAGGAATATAAAGACTTTGTTAGAGCTGTAGCTCTGCCATATGGTGACAGCACTGGGAGACATTCAAGCTGAAGGTTTACTGCAGATTAATTTTACAAACCTTGAGCAAGTCATTACTCTCCAGGTTCATGGAGGAGGGAGTTGCTTCTTAACCCACCCAGCTATTTCACTGATTAATAAGAAAATATAGTTGAAAATGCCCTTAATGCTAATAAATTGCATTATTTCAGATTCCCATCACAGTTGAATAGACTGGCGCTGTTATCTTTTCCTGACTGACTAAAAGGCTTCTTTTCATGCATAAAAAGACCAGAATGAATTTTGGTGACAGTCTAAAGAGATTTCTTCCATATCAGTGTCCAGGAAGTTCCTCCATTCATTCCATCAGCCTGTGGTGCTGGTTAAGGAGTTTTTATTCTCCTGTTCTGCTCCTTTGTGAGCCTCTCATTGGATTGGAGTAGACACTTGTGCTGTGCCAACAGTGTGGTGTGACTGGAGAAATGTTCCATGCAGGTTTGGGGGGTTGTTGTTTATGTAGAAACATATTTGATATGACAACCCCATAGTGCTCATTTCAGTTCAAAAGCTCAAAAATCAATAGATTTATTCTTTCTACCGGTTTTTTTTTCAGGGTTTTTCCTCAGGCTGGTTCAAGAATGTACAAGATTTATCAGGTTCAGCCCTCCACTATTTGCTATCTGCTCATGCAAGGAGCTCCAGTAGTAAATGCCCTGTAAAAACAGGGCAGTAAAAGCCTGGTCTCTTTCTTTCTAACATAGTGCATAGCAAGTGATTTTTTTTCCTTATTTTTTGCCTTTTTTATTTTTCACAATAATTTTAGTAAATACTGAGCAGAGGAACTAAATAAATAAGGAAGTCCTGTGCAGTTTTCAGCAGCATTCTTTAGCATCAGTGATATCCCGGCTGGAAGTTGGTGTGGAATGGTGGAAATCCTTCTAAGTAGTATTAATTTCATTAAGGTATTCTCTAGACTCCTGGGAAAGTGTTAGAACTTCTGTTTTTTAAAATTTAAAATCAACTCATTAGAATCAACTTTGTTTTGTAGCTGGACTTGGAGCTGTGGTAAGTTTTAACACAAAGCACCTTCCATTCAGTGTGGCTGAATAGTTGAACAAACTTTAGGCAGCAAATCATAAAGGCAGAGTTTGACATGCAAGGGGAGAGTTGGACCATCACATCCCAGGGCATCAGGGCATGCACGTGAGGAATTAAAAACCCCTTTGCCTTTGCAGTGTGCCCTTCATTTGAAATAGGTTTAGTCAGGTTTCAGCAGCTTCAGCCTCCCCACCTGTCAGTGTGAGGGTGAGCAGCATTTCAGCACTTCAGGCTTAAATTAGCTCTGTAGCCTGAGCTGGCAGGTCAGGAGTTGAAGCACCTCTTCCTTTTTGAGTGGCTTGTGTTGCCTGCAGTGACTCTATACCTGTTCTTCTGTTTCAGTGCTGAGTGTTGGGTTCTCTCATTCTCATGTCAACACCTTTTCAGTAGTCACTTAAACTAGCTGCAGTATTTTTTCCTCTTCTTTCATAGTATGTCTGAAGCTTTTTCTGAGTGTTACCTGAGGTTTGTGCTAGAATGACAGTGCTGAAAATTGTCTGTCATGTGATGTTAGGAAGAGAAGTCCCTTGGGAGTATCAAGGGGGAGAACTCAAAATGTTCCCCTTTAGATTGTCTTAAATCAAGACAAATGGAGATACTGATACACTTAGTCAAGAATTTTGCCCTCTCTTTGCACCTCTTTTAGATTTTTGCATTGAATCTGATTAATGTTCTCTCTGTCTCTCTGATACGTGCATTTTCCCACTGGATTAATGTTTGCTTGGTCACCCAGCAGGTTTTGTGATGGTAGTTTTTTGTTGTTTGTAGAAGTTATTGTTATTAAAATGTAATTCTCCTTTTCTACCCTTCCTGCACTCCTCCCACCACTGACTGGTTCACTGTCCCAGTAGCTGCTCCTGTGGGACTGGGCTGCTCTTTTAACGCCTGCACCCCCAGCCTATATAACTCCAGGTGGCTGGACCTCACTCTTGAGTTTTGGCTGTGAAGAGCTACCAGCAGCATGTTGGTTTTTTATTTAATTGGCTTTTTAAACCGCTTCTCACATTTCCTTGGAGAGAGGAAAAAGGGGAAAGCAGAGAGGAGCAAACAGGTAACAAGAGAAATAAAAGGAGCAGGTATCCTCAGGTGCTGAGTGTCATCTTGTGTCCTTCCTTCTCACCTCGTGTGGCTTCTTTGTATTTTTTCCTACTCCAGAATTTCCCTCATCCTGATGAGCATTCCTGATATGCACTTTGCTAAAAAATGCAGTGGGGTGATTGGGAAAGGGGGCAGTGAGAACAGTGCCATGGGCTGTTCACCCAGACATCCTTGCAGAGCTGGAATATCCATTGGCAAGGCAGGTCTGGGAATAAGACTCCCGTGGCAGATTTCAGATCATAAAATCTGTCAGTGCTGTATTTCAGGAGATAGGAAAACCATGTTTTCCTTTGTCCTGTGTAACCCTGCTATGTGAAATATTTCTTTTGTGTTATTTCAAGGGTTCAGAGAGTCAATACATACATATTTAAGTCTGGTGACTGCCACTTGAGCTGGAATATAGCTGTAACACAGTCTGACAGAACTTAGATGGGAAACTTGGAAAAGCAGGTTGCACTTTGGGGATAGACAATGTTCTTTGTGGTATTAATGAATGGTCTACACAGTTGAAAAAAGCTGACTTTTTAATGGGTTCTAGTCTCACTTTTAAAAACTGAAATAAGAATTACTGTAGAAAGGAATTTGAAGGAAAATGCCAGAAATGCTTTGGAGTTTCAGAGACGTTTGTTTTTCGTTTGGGTATACAGAATTGTAATGTAAACCTTTACTTTTATGTTCGTTCGTTGTAGATGTTCTCTTCAGTCTCTTTTCTTTTATTTCCAAATAATTTGTTTCTGTTTTTTTTTCTCTTTCCTTTTCTTGCCTCTTTGTAAAGGAGTCAATCACTGTCAGCATAAAGTAAAGAAAGCTAGGCGCTTTCTGCCTTTCGTCTTCTGTGCCCATGAGTCGCCGCCCAAGGGTACTGCTCTGCTCTTTGTCTAGGCTGCCTTATTAACCCAAAAGCTGAATATACTAACTCAGTTACTTGTTTGTAAACTACTTTAGCCTCAGGTAAACAGAGTTCCAAGAATAATTTCGTTATATTTTCCTCCTGCTGAATTGGATTTTCGTGCAGCATCACCAGCTTGCTGGTCCCCGTTTTTATGGGGAACGTATTTTTGAGCATCATGTGCTACAACAACAAACATTCAATGATTTAATTTATATGGTTATGCAGCCCTTGTCTGCCTTTTTTTTTTGTTGTTGATGTATTTTGACTTCATTCTTGGACCCCTGATATAGCATGCTTATGGATGAAACAGAATAGCAACAATAAGCATCAGCTGAGATCTCTCTGAATTAAACACAGACTACAGCGATGCTTTTGGCTGCGTACTGGTCCAGCACTGGTCTGGACCAGTTTGGCTTTATTAGGGGTAAGAAGAATTTCCTGTTATCTATAAAAACTGTCTAAAAACATTTGCCTTAGCTTGTGCTGTGGGGTTTGGTGTGCAGTAGGGCTGCTGCAGTACACGTGGAATCCGGTGTTTGTTTGAAATCTTCTCCCTAGAGTCGCTCCCTTTGCCATCGTTTCAATTTCAGCTTTGTACAAGTGCACAATGCTCTGTGTCATTAAAACTTAGATGGTTCCATTTCCTACTCGTATCTTGGTGATATCTCAGGAGTGCATTTCTTCTGGAAGGGTCAACACCAACTCTGCTTATCCAAAATCCTCAGTGTATGTGCAGAGTCAAGTTGAGCCGACTCATCTGGCTGTAGGAGAACTGCTTTAAAGTATTGAATCAACCTAGAAATTGACTTTTCTTAACAATGCATTAAAAGAACTAGTTCCAGTTCCAAATTTAATTTTTGTGTATCTTTGTGTTTGAAAGTCATTAACTCTGTTTCATCATAAAAGCTTCTTAGAGCGTATCTCTGTCCCTTGGGTTTTAGGTGAGAAGTCTTAAATTCTGCTGCTTTTCTGGTTTCTCTTGAGTCAGGTATATAAGATAACTACAGTCTGAATACTTTTTGGATTACTCATGAATTTAATAGTGTATTTTCCCCTCCCCCTTCTCTGTCCCCTCTCTCTCCCCCTCTTTTTTCTCTCTCCTTGCATGCCACCTGGATCTGCAGATGAAATTAGTGGGGACGGTAATATGTTTTCTAGTCTGTGTGTTACTAACGTGCAATATGCAACTCTTATCTCCATATACCACTTAATGCACATTTCAGTAATCTCTTTTATACAGCTTTTAGTGTTAAAAAGTGGTCTGCTTTGGGTATTAGCTGATAAATACTGTCCTTTACAGGCTGTGCAACTAATGCTTTCTGCTAAGCTGGAATTGGAAAAGGAAAAATCCTATTTCAAACACACAGGGATGTGGTGGTGCATGTGTTTGCTATGAGACTTGTGGCATGATGCAAAGAAGGCTTAGAGGTTTGCAAGAGTGTCCAGTTTGATTGAAATGGTTACATGGTCATTAATTTGGTCAGTGGGTGAGATCAGTGGATGTAACACCTGAGAAATGAGTCTACTGAGAAATGCTTTAAAGGCATCAAAGTGCTCCTTGCATTAAAAGAATCTGTACAAGATAGATTAATACAGATTGAATACATGAATATTAACCAGGTTTCAGCTATTCAAACTAATGATTTTAAAGACAGATTTTAATGTTTGAGGTTTCCTTTTAAAAACTTTGAAACTTAGAAAATATTTAACTTCTGCAGACTTTTAAAATCCTTTTTCCTCTGAAAAGAAGCTGGGGTTTGGTTTTTTAAAAGAGATTTTTTAGCTATTTTTCTAAAGGATGCCATCTGATGTTGGGAAAGAATCAAACTGCTGCTACTGATAGTGTATGTATCTTTGTTCTTCTAAGTAGGAGGCACTAAAAGGGCATAAAAGCAATATGCAAAGGAGGGTGATAAGAGGAAATAGAGATCATGTCTTGTGACCTTTCTCTCAGTAAAATGTGAAGGGGGTGTATTAACTTTTCATCTCCTTTCCTTCAGATATAAACTAAAGATAATACCACACAATTTTCTTTCTTTTCTTAAACATCAAATGGACATTTTTTCTGTCATAAATTTAAAAATTGTATCTTAGATACCACCCCTACATGTCTTTTTATTGGAACTTATCTTCTTTTATAAATTACAAGCTCTGATAAATGGGAAAAACGATGAAAAAGGGAAGTTCAAATATGTGGTTAAGGTCATGGATTAGCTATTATGGATTTAATACCCTGGGATGTTTCTCCCTATAGTTTCACAAATGAATTGAAATTAAGTAAAGCTCAAATTGGCTCATTCATGTGTGTGACCACCACTATTTTTTCCTGAAAGCAACCTGGTCATTTTGCCATCTCCAAGAATCCTAACAAGGGATTGTCCTGGGTTTAAAAAGTGCAGGAGGGCAACATGATGAGCCCTGTTATTAAATCTGAGTTTTACCAGACTTCCTAAGGACCCCAAAGACATCTGGAGTCGCTGCTTTTTGGGAGTGTTCAGCTCTTTGAGAGTGCTGTAACACATCCTCCTTTGTGGAGCAGCCTGGTGAGCCCTGCCCAGCTCAGATTTGCTTTAGGCTCCACTTAGGTTTGGGAATATCTCTTATCAGACACAGTCCTGGGAGATCTGGTAACAGTCTCAGTCTATGATTAATCCTGGGCTCAAGCCCCTCTGTGAGGGAGGTCAGTTCTCTTTGTCCCAGAACACTTGGAGCCCATCAGTGTTGATGCCTTGACTGAACTTTCCTCTAATTTCCAGAAGCAATGCCAGACATACACAGGAATTATTTCTTTATATATTCCTCTCCAGAGTGTTAAAAGTGGAACAAGAAATATTTGTGCAGTTAATTGCCTACATTTAATTTATTTGGATTGATTATGAAGACACTTCTGGTTTCATGATGGTTTTGTGCAATGGATCAAAACCATGTAAAGTGCTCTGTGCTGTTCTGAGAATGCTTTTAGTATGAATTAACTCATTAATTTAAAACAGAGAGATGAACAAGCCGTGCCATTGATCACATTCTGAAAGCTCTGTTCTGGAACCTACTGTGACAAGTGTGTGGGTTTTTTTAAGTGGCACCAGTTCTGGCTTCCAAAGTTTAAAAATTTTTCTTAAGTATGTTTACAATATTTTTCATCCAGTCCATTTTCTAATATAGATGAAGAACTTTCTGATAGCTTCAACAAAATCCTGTCACAATATTAGAAGAAAACAGAGTGATTTATCCCCATCGTGTTGAGGATTTTTTTAAGCTTTTTTTAAAATCAAAATGAGGTTAATTTTTACAAAAACATTAGTTTATAATATGGGGAAGAAAATAAAATACCAAGAAAGAGATAAGTGCCTCTGGAGTGTGCTGCCTGTTCAGAATTGTGCACTGTCTTCATCATTTACTGCAGTTTCATTAGGTGACTGTGTTTTGCTATGTCCTAAGTAGAAATTGCCTGGCAGAAATTAAAATTACATAGAATTTCCCGATTCTGTTTTTACAACTCCTGGCATATTCCTGCAGGAGTTCAAAAGAAAAAAACAGCTTTAATTTTATTTAAGTAGTAAGAAAGTTGGATCATAAAATTACACTTAACTCCCTGAAGTGTGTTGAACCTCACAGGTAATAGGCAACCTGTAGTTTCCTAAGAGCTGAATATTCAGTTTGCCTGAAAACTGAGCCTCTTGCTTATCTGTGTGTGTAATATTGATGAGCCTTGCTCTGGTTTCAGGTGTTGCTTGAGCTGAGGGACAATCCCATCCTTCTTCCCCCTCACTGTGACTTTGTCCCAGTCCAAGCCATGGCTCTGGAAATGATGCCAGGGAGCTGTAGGGATGTGTCCATGTGCTCCAGGGCAGATGGGGGAAAAAGGGGGAGGAAATCAGGACTTCCAGAGGCTTTCCAGTGTGTGATCACCTGAGACCAACCACCAAAACTGCAGAATGGGTTTTGAAATTACTCAGTTTTGAGAACCTTCTCTTTACATTTGAAGGATTTGGTGACTGGAATTGAACAGCCTTGATGTAAAAAATGAACCCACTGTTGTGGACTGCCTTTAAAACCCCTGGAGGAATTGATCTGACCTTTAGGAAATGACCTGAACACACTGGAAGTTCTTTAGAGAAAGGGAAGGACCTTCTGATATGACTTGACATCACTTTAACCATTTTGAGAACAGATGATGTAAAAGTTGGAGGTTTTAAACAGAGGAAGAAGTGCTGTAATTTTTCTGAAAATTTTGGGAGGTTGTTTCCAAAACCTCTCCATGAAATCTTGATTCTTGAAAGCAAAACTAGTGGTGAATTTCCACTAAACAAGGAAAATTGCAAGAAAAATGGGGGTGAGAGTGTGGCTTAAAAAGGTCTTTGTGCTCTAGAAGACTCTGTGGTAAATAACTCACCTGGCCACACTGACAGTGGGGGGATGCTGCCCTGGAACATCATTGGTGTCTTCTGCCTGTTTGACAAAAAAATAGCAAATATTCACACTTTATTGAAGGTAAAGCAATTTAACTAATTCATAATTTTTTCTCCTTACTGCAATGGAATTTGCTGTTAAAAAGATTTTAAGTCAACAGTTTAGATGAGTCCCAGTTGCAAAACTTGAACTTTATTGAATACAAAAGTATCTTCCTTTTCTTTGTTGAGTGCATCTATGTGATGTAATGCAATTGGCACTGAGCTCATTACCATACCATGAATTATGCATGAGCAAGTTTTAGTCCTGCTGTGTTAAATGTGACCCAGCAATGCTGAACTTGGGGGGTTGGGACATATCAGCCTTGATACATTGGAGATGTTGTTCTGGAGAATTGTTTTCATCTGCTTTTCCCGAAACTCTTCAATTCCTCCTTTGCAGAGACTGATGACTATGCAGAGATCATAGATGAAGAAGACACTTACACAATGCCCTCAAGTAAGTGCTGTGGTTAACTTGAGAACTTTTCCTATCCAAAAGCTTCCTTGGTTTAGCAGGGAGTGAAATATCTCAGCCTTATTTCATAAATGTGCCAAGAAAATGTTCTGATTTCCTTCTGTCTGTGATTTCACAGCGAAATTTGTTTTTTGTCACAAAATGTGGATTTTTTTTTCATTATGATGCTGAATATAACATGGAAAGATTGGATAAGATCTCTGTGATGAGAGCAAACAATGTGGCAAGCTCTGTGGATTGCTGGCTTTATCTCACCTTGCTCTGTGACAGACTTGGTGCTCTCCAGTTCCATGAGAGAGGAACACTCAACTGTACCACATGCAATTTTGTTAAAGATGAAAGACTGCAGGAACAAAAATAAGAATTCAAAGTTCTGCTGAGTCTTCATCTTTGAAGTGAAAACAGTGGTGCTGTAGCCACCACAAGGATTTTGTGTTACAGCCTGTTTGAATTATGATATAATTCTAAAGTGTCAAGGCCAATTCATTTAACGTGAAAGTCCAGTATTCTGATTTTAAAAGCTGCATCTGGGAAATTCCGGTTGCGTTTGGGCAACCAGGGATTTCTCTGGAAGCAGAAAATCCATTGATGCAGAATCCTGCCAAAAACATCAGGTTTGGTCAGTGTGAGAGGGGAGGATGATGCTGAGCTGGGGCCACATTCTGCTGAAGGACCATGAACTTACGTTGATTTCTGAGCTCACCATGGGGCAGAATGGTTCATGATCACTTCAGTGTTCACAACATTATTTCCACTGCTGTGGAAAATCTTTGAAAAGCAAGAATATATGTTTTGCAAAACATATATATATATATATTTGAACATCAGTGTTTGAAAAGCAAGAATATATGTTTTCCAGAAATAAACAGAGCGTTTTTAATGTCCTGCAGTTAAGTCACTGTATATTCTATTAACATAGTTTCAGGATCAAAACATATTGTGATAAATTATATCCTTGATTTCTGTTAACAGATTAACTTTGTGTAATTTATTCCCCCCCCTCCCCTAATCTTTTTATTTAAATTCTCATGGAAGTAATTACTTGTGGGCCCAGCCCTGGATGTGCTGAACACTTGAACATGTCTTCAGTGCAAAACCCATGAGATGGGCTGTGGAGGGAAATTCATTAAGTGCTTTGCTGGATTGAAGGGGCCTCAAGTGTTCAGCTCCCAAAGGACTGAGTCAGTAAAGATCACAAGAACAGACCTGTGATTTCTGCTAATGTAAACTTTAAATTGCATCAGTATATTTCTTCTTTTTTTTTAATGTTAAAAAATGTTTGTCCTGTTTTGATTTTGAGAAGCTCTGTCTAAGTAAGCATTTGATTTTTCTCTTAATTGCACTGCAGAAAGCTATGGAATAGATGAAGGTAACAGGAGACCCTTTACCCATCCCTGTTTGCTTGCAGTTTGGAATGATGTGGAATTTTTAAGCTTACTATTCACTTTCATTTAATAAACATTATTTATTTATAGTTAAACCAGTTAGCTTTGGGATTTTAAAGAGGAAAATGCAGTACTTAAAAAAAGAGGTGAAAAAGGCATTTCTCACCTTATTAGCCAGCTCTAGATGACATTATTTCTGTAGTGTTAATGATGTCAAAGTCAAGGTTATGAAGTTCCAAGCTGGTTGGTTATATTCTTTTCTCTGAATAATAAAGTAGAGGTGAAAACATATACTGTGCATGCTTTTCTGCTATTCCTGAAATATTTTTCCATGTCTGCTAGAAATTAAATTGCAAATGAAATCATTCAATTGCAATTGATTGAATGTTTTGCTGAAGTGCTGAGCCATTTTTATCAGTAATATTCTCAGCCTATTAAACCGTGACGTTAACAAAATTGCATAAGGCCACCAAACATCTCAATTTTACTTCAGTTGCACACTGGCAGAGGTGTAGTGCACTCAAAATTTCACTCTTTCATTTTATCTTTATTTGCCATGCTCTTGTTCCTGTATTTTTTTCTTGCAGTTGCCTCTTTAAAAGTTCTCTGGGCTTTTTTGATGGTTCCAAAATCTAAAATACCCACATGGTGGAGTTCTCTTAAACAGCCCAAGGGATGTGTGCTGAGGCTGTGTTTAATATCATTGGTGTTGCCCTAAACTGTTTGTGTGCTTTGTCTTTCACCAGCTGTAATTAAAAAGGATTTAATGATGTTTATGGCACTGAAATAAAAGTGCAGAGTTAATTTAACAACGTAAATCTCACAATTCCTTTCCCGTTGCTTTGGTTCAAACTTCGAAGAGGTTTGAGAGGTCTCCACTGTGTGTGTGCAGCATCTCTATAGGTTGGCGTGCAGCAAATGTTAATCTTAGATATTCATATGTGAGACATTTGAGTGACTTACTTTGAGTTTTGTGTCTTGTGGATTGTTTCCTTGCCCTTCAGCAGAAACTTAATATTTCAAGTGCGTTATATTCTTGTAGCCAGAGATTATGAAATTCAAAGGGAGAGGATTGAGCTGGGGCGCTGCATTGGGGAAGGACAGTTTGGAGATGTGCACCAAGGAATTTACATGAGCCCGGTAAGCCTCACTTCTCAAACAAAAACAGACAATAAAACTTTTTATTTTAGTAATTGTATTCCTTAGAGGTCTTGATAGGAGTCTTCCAGAACAAATAAAAAGTTGCTCCAGTGACAGTCTCAGTCTCTCTCACAACAAAGCCCGATAAAGTTCCTGTGTTTTCCTGAAATAAAATACAAAATAGTTGGTCACTGATTCAGCAAAATCCCAATGCCACCAGAGTCACCTCAGTGAAACCAGGGAGGTTGGCAGGACTTGTGTAATTTAGGATGGTGCTTATGAGTTTTTCTAGAAAGACTAAGATTTCAGTTTAAATAGATCAAACAAGTTTGTGTAAAGGGGCAAGGGAAAGCTGCAAAAAATAGTTAATTTCAACAAATTTCAGGCTTATATTAAAATAAAGATTTATTCCATCTTAGAAAAAATTGTTGGAATTTTTGATAGATTATAGAAGAACTGTTGTGGACAATAATCCAGTTCTAACTTCAGAAATAGCTGGTTAGGATCTTGGGCCTGGTGGGTTAAATAATCTTCCATGCAATATTTAAGTAAATAAGGATAAATGTTCTGTTTCAGACAAATTTGAAGTCTGGTCTGATACCCTTATTTAGAAAGCACATCTGATATACTTTGCATTGAGAAAGATTCTAATTTTTTCATTAAATTCTGTCCAAGTTAACAGGAGTACCAGGGAGTAATGTTTCACTCACTTGGGCCTTGGTGCATAAATCTAGAGCTCTGTAAAACTATTTAAAGACTTTTTTCTAAGGAACTGTTGTTTTGAAAATGTTGGCTGTCTCCGTTCTTTTTTGTGAATTGCAAAACAGATTTTACCTAGGCATCCTGCATTGAGATTTTTAAACAACAACCTGTTGATTTCTTTTATTAATAAGAATTTACTACGTTTAGGAGACTGGAATATGTGAAGGTGAAACAACAGTGATGTCATTAAATTTTAATGTTCTGGTCACAGAGTGTAACTTACACTCTGGGAAGAAATCTTAAAATCGATGTAAGATTAGTTCTGATAACATGGTAGTGTTTCCATGTGTATGTTCAGCTTGAGTGCAGAAATACAGGGGATATTCCTTGCCTTTTGTTCTGCTAGCTCAAAGCTGAATCTCCAAAATTGCATTTTTATCCCTGTTCACTGCACTTGTGAAGTCCTTGCTGTAGTGAGTGTGCAGCATCCACCACTCCTGGAATGCTGCTTTCTCCCAGGCATTCCTGAAGGGTCACAGCCAGGCCCTAAGTGTGGGGTGCTGGATGGAAAATGAGTGTATAGATACAGGATCCTATTGCTCAGCTGGAAACCATCCCAGTAAGATTGTCATTAAAGGCTGATTAACTGTGGAATTAATGCCAAAGTGTGATTTCAAATACCATTTGCTGCTCACTACAGAAAATGTGACCGGTCTGATATATCCTCACTGATTTGTGTTCTTACCCAAAACCAAAAGTTTAACAAAACCCCAATATCAAGCCTTTTCCAGCATTTATTCTGCAAAATCTCTTTGCTGGTTGCAGACACTGAGGTTCTTCCTTTTGATGCTCCTGTTGGTTAAAGGATATTTTAAAAACTTGATGTGTGACACCAGGAGAGGGATGGGTCTGGCAAGCATTCAGAGGTCTCATCCCCAGGCTGATTGTTCAGCCCTGGTTTCATAAGGGAATAAAATCATGACTTACCATCATTTTTTTCAGTTAGTTTATGGGCATTTGATGTGTGAGAAAAGGATTTGATCAATATTTTCCTGCTAAGTCAACTTGAAGATCTCTGTTGTGAGCAACTTTGAAAAGAAGACATTTCAGCCTGCAAAATATAAATACTATTCTAATTCTGGTAACGTTGTCTGTAAATAGATTTAAAATAGAGCAAGCACGAGCAGACATGGAACATAACTCTGAATCTTCATCTTCTACTGGCCTTAAAAAGTGGATGAGGATATTCATCAGTGCTGTAGCATTTTGAGGAGAGGTTTATGTGTAAACTGCCCATTAAACAATGGACAAATCCCAGTTTCCCACCTGAAATGAGGGCATACAGGTCCTTGAACAAACTCACACCTAATGTAGAAGCTTAGTTTTAAAACACTTCAACTGCTCTCAATCCATCAAGAACTTCTCATTTTTCAGTATTCAGAGGATGAGAAATCAGATGGGAAAGTCCATTTGATTTTCAGTACATGTTGTTATGTTTAACTTGGTTTTAAAGCCTTGATCTGACTGATTATGAAGATAATATGTAACAATCTTTGGTTTGCTTTCCTCTGTAGTTTGAGTTCACAGTTTCAGCCAGTCTTTCCTCTGAAAGAGCCACAAAAAGTCTTTCATTTGGCTTTCTGGGTTGCTTGCTTACATAAGCCAAATGTGGTTTTTAGCCATATATCTCCTTTTTTTCTCTATTTTTGCTAAATATTGTCAAGAGTTTGTCTTCCTCAGTAACACAAAAAGTTTACGGTACTATTCAGTTAAACTTACCATCTCTTGTCATAATTTTTCCTCAATTTAACATGGTTTAAAACAGATTAAATATTTCCAAAACACATAAGTTGTAAAAGTTGTATGCCAAGTGTTTTAATTACAATGGTATTTTAACATTGAAGCTTTCAACATGTAATTTCTTAATTAAAGGTATTTTATTTAATGGTAATTTTTTCCAAAGAAGTATTGCCAGAATTTTAAAGGACAGCTTTTAGTGGCCTATGTTTGGTGGGTTGTATTTCAGTTATTTCTCAAAAATGTCTTTCAGGAAAATCCAGCTATGGCTGTTGCAATCAAAACGTGTAAAAACTGCACTTCAGACAGTGTTAGAGAAAAATTCTTACAAGAAGCCTGTGAGTATTTAACAACTTCTTTTGGGATCATTTCTGTAACTGCTCCTTGCAAAGACTGTGGCCACCTGTGCCAGAACCAAACTTCTTACACTGATGTCAATATTTTATTCATATAGAGCCTTTTTCCTCTCCTGCAATATGTGCCAGGGGACTGCTTTACATCCTTGCATTGCCCATGTGTATGACTGGATGTGGGTTCTTTGATTTTCCAAATTGAATGGTGATGTCTGACTCCTGTAGGGCCTCAGAACCAGTTTTGGAACATGAGATCTGATCCTCTGTTTCCTTCTTTTTCCTTAATGAATTCAAAAATGCAGCACTCCCTCCAGTTTATTGCTTTGGAAGGTCAGGTAGTTGTTTTTGCTAGAAGTGTTGTGTCTAAGAGAGATCTGCCTTGAGAAATCAGAATTAAAATCGATGCTAGAATAGGCCATTTTTCTAAATAATTGCCCACAAATATTGTATTCCCCAAATAGCACATTTCATGTTTTGTTGACGTGAGCAGGAAAAGAAAACTTCTATAAGAATATATAAGTTACTGATTCCTCTATTGTTTGGTTTTGCAAGCAAATTAAGATATGACACTTCGGCCTTATTTTTTGCCTATTATCCCTCGCTATTGTAGACCTCTAAATGTTGTCAAGTTTTATAAAATTTTATTAATAATGTAATTGATTGTGGTCAGATGTTACAGTGTATTTTATTCACTATTCCATTGTTCAAGGAATTATTTCAGAAGACCTGTGTTCATAGCTAATGGATTCTTATTTTTGAATGTCAGATTTTTTGTAAATGACTGTAATTTTTTCCATTGCATTTCTGTCTGTTCCTATCTGAAATGGTAAATACCATTTCTTACAGTAATAACTCAGCAGTCACAGGTAGGCTGCTGTCTCCTGGCAGTGTAGAAAATAATTACTCATTGAATGCTCCTTATTATGCTTCAAGTTTGACAGATTAGGAAATGCCACTGTAATTGACACATAAATAGTACTTTTCAATTTTGATTTAATAGTTTTGCCATTTCTTCTTCCTCTTTTTCATTCTAATTCCCATCTGTTGCCTTTGTCTTGTGTTCAGATTGCAAACTCGCTCAGAACTGTTGCTTACTTCACTGAATTAATACATTTATCTCCTAATATTTTAATATTAGGAATATTAAGCTATTTTGAGGTTTGCCTGTGGTGGAGTTTTCAACACTGAAATGATTTAGCAGCTGTTATTGCCTGTATGACATTTCTCCCTTTTATTAATGTTTTAAGCTATGTCAATGATAAGAATATTTGCTTTATTGCATTTTTCTCTGTATTACCCATAACATTAATATTTTAAAGAATATATTACCTTAAGTTTTCCCATAAAGTTTCTTTGCAGGAAGGGATGTTATTAAACTATCATAACTTTTGGTCTTGTAAACAGAATTGTCCAAGGATTTTTGTTGGGGTTGCTTGCTTAGCCACGTGCAGAAATAGAATTCAGAGCTCATCAAAATAAAAATCCAGGAACACCTCCTGGTTTTAGCTTGTGGTTAGTTTAAAGCAAAAGAAAATGGGTTTTATTCTTGCCTAACTTGAGGCAGACTGAAGCAGACTTTGCAGTTTGGTAATTCCTGTGTATTTCTGCTGACACTGCAAACTGCAAGTGTTGAGGGAGATGCTGCTGGAGGGTCAGATGAAGGATGTTTGTCAAGAATACATAAAGGGTGTTTTTGCTATGCCTGTGCTGGAAGAGATTCTGCCCCTTTGCTTCTCTGTGGTGAGACCCCACCTGCAGAGCTGCATCCAGCCCTGGGGTCCCAGCACAGGAAGGACCTGGAGCTGTAGGAGCAAGACCAGAGGAGGCCACAGAGATACTCCAAGGGCTGGAGTCAGAGTTGGGGTTCAACCTGCTGAAGGGAAGGCTCTTGGGAGACCTTGGGGCACCTTCCAGTGCCTGAAGGATGCCTGCAGGAAAGATGGGGAGGGACTCTCCATCGTGGAAGGCAGGGATAAGACCGAGGGTGGTGGATTTACCTGAAAGAAAGAGGGCAGGTTAAATTAGATTTTAGGATAAATTCTTGGATCAGGGTGGTGAGGCCCTGGCACAGGTTGCCCAGAGAAGTTGTGGCTGCCCCATCCCTGGAGGTGTTCAAGCCCAGGCTGGATGGGGCTTGGAGCAAGCAGGCTGGAAAGTGTCTGCCCAAGGCAGGGGGATTGGAACTGACTGGTCTCAATGGTCCCTTCCAACCCAAGCATTCTGTGATTTGGATGGTATACTGCATAAGAGATACTGTGTTTGCTCTACCAGGACTGAAATTAATTCCATGGAAAATAAAATGATGTAATGATTAAGCAAGATTTTTGTCTGTGTCATCTGGCAAATGCATTTTTTCCAGTGATTAAATTATACAGACTGTTTTTTCTCACCTCTTCTTTCAGTAGAAAGGCACAGGTTAACTGGTTGTGCACTGGTTTGACAGGTTATTTTATTAACTTAGGTTATGTTGATAACCAAATCCAGAGCTGAGAGGCAGAGCCTGACCTGACTGGCACCTTCCACAGCAGTTTGCATTTTTGTGACTGGGAAATAGCACAGCTCAAGCAATCAGTGATTCCTTCTGCCCTCAGCACATGGAATGAGCAGACATTACTGCTTGCAACAGTTGTTTCAAGTCCTGTGATCATCTTCCCTGCTCATGGGCTAAATGCTTCTTAACCAGCAGCTTTCTTTTTAGTTTTAAAAAAAGTTTTATGTAACACACTGAATTGTTTGATTCCCTTTCAGTAACAATGCGTCAGTTTGATCACCCTCACATTGTGAAGCTCATTGGGGTTATCACAGAAAACCCAGTCTGGATAATCATGGAGCTCTGTACGCTTGGAGAGGTATGAGAAATCCTCCTGCAGCTCTGGCCTCCTCTCTTTTAGCTCACAGAAAAGGCTGAAAAAGCACTTCACAATACTAACAGATGCTATCAAGCATGATATCATACTCGTTTGCAGAGTTATGGACTCAGAAACAGGAGTGGCAGCTTTTGACCTTCTCCTCCACTGGGGGAACTGCATCACCTCATTCCAGAGTGATTTAGTCAGAGTTTTCAGAGCATTCAATTGCAGTTCCAGAGTGAGAGCATGACCTCTGTCAGGATGATGATAATGTGATAATCAGTTAAACACCATTTGCAAACATACCTTCCAGAAGTGGAACTGTACATCTTTTATTCTTTTATTCTTCCTGAGTGATGCTGCATTTTCCCTTGAAACACTGAATTTCTTACATTAGGTTTTTTTTGTGTAGAATATCTGCAGCAGAGGCCCTACATGACTTCCCTCATTATTATGTTTTTTGGATGAATGCTTTAAAGAAAACAAGATCTCAGTTTTTATAATCGATTCGTTTTCTTTGAGCCACACGTTTCTGCAAATGTGAGCTGCAGTGATATTTCATACAGCATTATATGATTGTCATTGCAATTATTAAACTGCAGTGCATTGTCCAAAAACAAATAGTAGGGCTGGATAGAAAAACCTGTGGTGCAGAAGTCATTTTCTATCAATCCATTTCCTTTCCAGTGCCCAAAGCACTTTTCAAAGCCTTGTTTGGAAGGACACTCTAGTGCCACCTTCCAGTAGGGCCTGCCTGAGAATAGAGCTTACAAATATTCTGCACTGACATTGGCTACTCTGAGCTAAATACAGGTGTTTTAGCACATGCAGGTTAAAATTAATTATTAAAATTAATGCTTCTAAAACAATACTAATGAACCTGTGTTTGGCTTGGCCAGGTCCTGTTCAGTTCTGAAGTGATTTAGGCCATAAATGGAGGCTGAACTCAAGGGTAGAAGAAACCAAAAAGTCCAAGAGTGCTTCACTCTGGAACAGCAACAGCAGATGGCTTTTCAAAAGGAGACTTAAAGGAATGCACAAAATTACTTGGTTTTTTTTTTAGTTTAACAGTTTTCATGTAGAAAAACTGCTTGAATTCTAATGCAGAGTCACAATTCTTCATGGGAAGTGTTTTTTCTTTTCCTCATCCAGCCTTTAGGGGAAGGAAGTCATTGCCATTGATGCTAATGAAACTTCACAATTTGAAATACACCTTTTTCAGCTTTGTTATTTTTTTGTCCTAATTTCTTTCTCTTTTTTTGTTCCTCCTTGGTGCAAAAAGTTGAGGTCATTTTTGCAAGTCAGGAAGTACAGCTTGGACCTGGCCTCTCTGATACTCTACGCTTACCAGCTCAGCACAGCTCTTGCCTACTTAGAGAGCAAAAGATTTGTAC